>CAUYQV010176441.1:0-21967 GCA_963574575.1 Galagoides demidoff | reverse complement strand
AAAAAAAAAAAAAAATCTATTAGTTTTTTCTATGATTCAACCAAACTCACAAATACTTATCAGGCAGAATTAACATCAGTGGGCTGAGCCTAGTGAAGGATAAAAATCAATGTCATCTCCTTAAGATTATAACCTAATTTGGGAGAAAATCATGTTTCTCTAATAGGTTTACTTTTGCATTCAGAGAAAAGATAATTCTTTCTGAGAAACTACCTATAATACATGGGATATAAACAAGTCAACAGGTCCACGTCATGTATGTTCCACTCTTCCATGTGCATGGAATGAGGAGTTAAGACTTTAAACAAAGTAATCAGAGGATCCCCTCTGATAGTTGGTAGACATCTGAAAGAGGTAGCAGAGTAAGAATGAGCAGACGGCAAGAGCTGTTCCCCACCCACCCATGCCCATGCCTGCCAACCCCTGCCCCCACCCCCATGGCCTTGAACCTTCCAGCACCTCCTTTCCACACCCTCCTGGGATCAGACTGGGCCTTCCCACCATTCTTCTCACTCTCTGTGACTTCTGATCTGCTTCTCAATCTGATCTTGCACAGCACTTTACACCTAATTGTCAGTAGGCTCCAAGCGTTCTAACCCATAACCTTGTTTGAATCTCAAATCCCTGCCACCTCGCTGTCACTCCGATGAGACACCCCTGCTAAGTTTATGAGGGCAGCTATAAGAACTCCTTCATGGATGGAGGATTCTTGCACAACTCCCCAAACTTTCAACTTAGATTTGATTTATCAGGCTGTTAATCACTGAGATCAAAACTCGATATTCAAAGCTTAGAATATTCTCCATCAGAAAGCAGAAAAGGGAGAGGGACTTCTGTGAATGAGATCACAAATTAGACACATTTACTCCTGGATGGAACCTGGGGCCCGATGGCAAAGTGAGATCTTTTCACCTGGCGAGATTCCCCAAACTCGAGCAGCCTACTTTGGCTGCCACAGTCATGTTTTCAAAGAACCAAGAAGATGAGGCCTCATAGGCAGCTCTGAAAGAAGTCACTGAATTAAAAATTACTCAAGAGCTGACAAGTGAGGTCATCCTGGAACACAACTCCCAGATTGACCTATGCCCAGCTCTGTCCACAATACCATCCCACTCCCAGCCTCCATCCAGGGCCCCAGGGCAGTGACAGGGAAACAGATCACAAGAGTGGTATGCGGGACTGATGCAACTTTTCCACAAGGGAAGTTAACAGAAGAACCTGGTTCAGGACATAGACCAAGCAGTGAGAGGGAAGAGCTGATGGAAGCTGGTGAGACTCCTGCACCTTGTGTCCCTGCCCCTGGACGGTTCCAGGACTGGCTTCGTGGGCATGTGACTTGACCATCACACACAGGGCCCCATGCTTAGGAGGGGCCCATGCTTGGTATAATACTTTGCTGTCACTGTCTTGAGAGTGTTACTAATGCTTGAACAAGGGCCCATCTTCTCATTTTTTCCTGGACTCTGCAAATTATGTAGCTGGCCCTGATCAGTTCAGCTCAGTTATCAGCAAACTAAACATCAATGATTATTTTTAAACAGTCCACCTTGAGTCTTCTCTGCAGTAGATTGAAGCTGATAAAGAGAGGGGCACAGACCCATGCTCAAACCTCTATGGAAATCACTGTTTTCAGTGTATAACTCAAGGAAGATACATCAGTTAGATTTCTACATTGAAACATCTTTCACCAAAACTAGAAAAAAAATAAGGAAGTCTCTACAAGTGGAAGGTCAAGATGATGGTTAAGAATATATTGAGGGGACTTCAAATAAACCCCATGTTTGGCGAAGACATCACACACATACTTACTGTGGTGAAAATATTCAATGAGGCATTATGCTGAATGGTTGAAAAACACATATAACCTGAAAAATCCCCTATCTGTCATCTTATCACAGGAAAGTTGTGACAACACAGCTGGACTAGGTTACAAATCAACTTCCAGCAGAGACACAATGAAATAAAAATAGGAATCTGGGTAATCCACCAAATAACGATTGTTCCTCCCTCAAATAACTAAGGGACATGTTTCCAATGATACTCAGGGGATCCCTGACTATTCCTCAATTCTTCTGTGTTCTCCGAACTCAGTGCTCTCCTCAGTGTGTCTCCCCTGGTTATATAAAAACAAAACAATTCAGAGCTTTCCCCCTTTCCTACCTCCCATGTTTAATATATTCCGAACATGGAAAGGCTGTCACGGCCCTTGTCAGCATCAGAGTCAAGGGGGCTGGAGCAGAGTAAACACATGAAGTGGACCTTGGTAGCAGAGCTCAGCGCCCTGCTGCAAACCTTTCTTTTTATCACCCACAGCGTCCCGTATTCCCAGTCATGGAATTCGCTGCGCCAGCCTGCATTCTCCTCCGGCCGTTTCCTCCTCTGCCCCTTCACTCTCAAAGATGACCTCTCCACCTACTTCCCTGGGAAAATTGAGAACATCTGATGAGAACTCCCACAAATTTCCTCCCAAACGCTTTAAGTTTTCTTTGGATCATCACCCAAACTTTCTTCCTTCCCGCCCATCTTGGAAGAAACGTTCCCTGCCCTGCGGACAGGTTAACCCCTTCACCTGCTGGCCACCAGCCTGGGGCTCCCTTTGATGGTGAGGGCCTCTGTTTTCTCTCTCCACTCCTGAACATAGGCTCAAATCACACAAAACTAAACAAGCACGCAAACGCCAATAGCATCCCCTCCTCCCCCTGCCTCCGATCTCTAGCCTTCCTTTTCTGCCAATCTCTCTCCTGGCCTTCTGCTGCCTCTACTTCCTTTATGCCTTCATCAAAACAAAATATGATTTGAATTGAAGGGTAAGCATTTCACATTGTATATCAAATCAATAGACTGAACCCCATAAATGCATCAATGTACACAGTTATAATTTCATAAAAAAATAAATAAAAGAAATATTTAGATCAATGTAATTAGACAACCTCAGGATGTCTTTAGCAAGCAAGGTTACTTTCTACTCATTCCTTAATTGATTTAGTAATAAAAATGATGTGAAATATTTTCCTACAAAAATAAATAAATACATACATTGAAGGCCCAGTTCTTCATCTTAGGCATCTCAGCTTTTCCTCACTTCTCTCTTCTGAAAGCGTCTTTTCAGTGACTATGTAGCTTGGTAATATTGTTTGATGTCAGCTAGTGTGATACCTTCACCTTTGTGCTTTTGCTCCAGATTGTTTTAGCTATCCGGAGTACTTTGTGATCCCATATAAATTTTGGGATTGATTTTCTATTTCTGTGAAAAATGATGTTGGAATTTTGACAGGGATCACATCAAACCTGCGGATCATTTGGGGTAGTATAGACATTTTAACAATATCGATTCTCCCAATCCATGAACACAGGATATCTTGTCATTTATTTGTGTTTTTCTTCAATTTATCACATCCATGTTCCATGTTTTCAGGTTCAGATCTTTCACAGGGACCAATGGAATCCCATAGAGAGCCTGAGAATTAACCCATGAATTAATAATCAGTTGATTTCAACAAAGATGCCAGAACACATAGCGGGGAAAAGATGGTCCTCGTCAATCAAGGGTGTTGGGCAACTGGATGTCCCCATGTAGACAAGTGAAAATGAACCCTCATCTCTCACCATACACAAAAATCAACCCAAAATGAAATTGATTTTTCAAAGGTCAACAAATCCAAGACTAGGTTTACCACCCAGCCTGCGTGGAACCCCAACAGAAACTTGCCTCCCCTCCTTGGTTTCTGTGATGATGACTCCCTCCAGCTGCTGCTGCTGTTCATTTAAAGTGTACGTTGGTGTTTTTCCTTATTATTTGACTATCATTTAATGAAAGATATTCTGCAAAATACCGTCCTATTCTCTGCTCACCGTACCATCTTTTTCCTATGAAGATTCTCACTGGCTCATCCTCACTGTGTGTTTCCCAAAGGTATATTCCTACTTCTGACCACTCACTTCATATTCCATCTCTCACAAGTGCTAAAGCACCCCCACCTACCTCCCTGACTTCCAAGTATGGCCCTCTGGCTCCACAAGCTCTAGTTAACTAAAGTAGAATGAACATCACATAGGAATCACTTTGTACAACTTTCAGAAAGCTTCTCATCTAATTCTTGCTGGGAAGGAGGGGAAGGCACTTACATCAGACTGAGGCCCAGTAGATGATTTGTAGATGATATTGCCTGGAAAAAGAGTGTGAGACAGGGAACAATGTCAGATCTTGACCCAAAACAGCAAAGTTGCACTTAATTTCTGTGCTTGGCATTGTATGTTTGCTTCTTGATCCTCTAAAAAATTACACTGTGCAAGACATTGATAACAGATAGAGACATCGCCACAAGTTAGATAAACATTGCTTGCACACCTAGAGATAGAAAATTAATTACTTACTTTGGCTGTGAGTCAAGGCACAGTGGTGCTGCATGAAGCAGGAAGTGATGGGGTGTCTGGCTTGGGCACAGTGGATCAAGAAAAGCTGTGACCTCTTTTCCACTAATTGTTCACACTGTAAATGCTGTACTTCCATCAATTAAAAGGCCATGTGGATTCTGTCCCTTCAGTTATTCATGGGTCTGTTAAGCATCTCTCCATGATCAAGACTCACTTTTCTTAGTGTAAGTGCCTGGATCTGCTTTCCTAATCATGGCCTTCCCAAATCCCAAGAGGCTGTCTTAAAAGTGAGCAATGCTCTCTTGGAAAACACTGGTGCTAACGTTTCCCTCCCCAAGTTAGGAAAGTTAAGAAAAGTTAAATTTTTGGCTAAGCATGCGTTCCACCCTTTCACTAGAGAAAAAATTTAAAAAAAAAAAAAAAAAAGCTCCCTTTTGAACAAAAGAGAATGAAAGAAATCTCCCTCCCTCCACCCAGAGCCTGGACTCCCCATCCTGAGCCTCCTGGTGGCTCCAGGCCTCGCCCTGAAACCAGGGAGGCCTGTGCCCCTGGGAGGCTCACCACCCCTCTCAGCATGACCTGTGGCATTCTCAGCTTCCGAGTATCCTAATCTATTCCATATTCCAAGGAGGCTCTCGGAAGGGAAGGGTAATCATTCTCATCCAGTCGCTCCACTCTTACTTTCCCACTCACATCCGCTTGGGATTGGGAGCCGCAGGGGAATTGAGTTCTGCCTTCCCTGAGGCTGCATGGCTTTCTGGCCTCTGCAAAGTCAAGGCCATTGCTGTGGAAATGACCTTCCCAAAAGATAGGGTGCAATAGAATCGCCTTCTCCCAGCTTAGGTGCAGTATCTAATCAAAACTATGGCTCATAAAAAATACAAAGAGCAAGAAGGGGCAAATATACTTACCCATGCGGAAAGGAAGACAATGGATGATGATGTTACTTTCCCCTGACGACCAGCTTGCGTCATTTTAATTCAGAACTGCATCAGCTTCCAGGTTTATCACCAATGAGAAAGTCAGCAATAAGAGCAGACACCCCACTTGAGAGATTTCCAGAGCTTAAGTGAAGCAAATACTTCTCCCACCAAGTCCAGACATTTGCCTGGACATTCAACCCAGATTCTTACCTGTGCTCTATACACTTTACCAGGAAGTCCTGATTCTACCTCCAGAATACCTCCTAAATTCAGCTCTTGCTTCACCATGAACTTTTTAATTTCAGGTGCTATTATTTCCTGCCTGGAATGTTACAACTTAGAACCAAACAGGGCCTCTGCCGTCCCTGCCCAATGGTCCATTCTCCACCCTACAACATGTTAACACTCAGGTTACCTTCCATCACTTTGAGTGAAATCTAAGCGTTTCACTCAGCCTAAATAATTTTCCTTAAGCTGTCCTCTTCCCCCATGCTCACCACCACCCCCTATGACTCTCTCCCTTGCTCACTCTGTGGTAGCCACCTGGCCCCCTTCCATTACACCAGGCTCTTTCTCAACCTCTGAGACGGGGTTTCCCAGCGCAGGTCTGTGATGGGCATATCTGGGCATGTGGTTTATTAGGGAAGACTCTCAGGACAGACCTGCAAGAGAGTTAGGGAAGTAGAACAGGGAAAGTGAAGGTATCAGTCACCATGTGGACTTCCCTGAAACCAGGCTCAGACTAATGATTCATGCCCTCATTTGAGACAGGGGACCGGTGTCTTGGGCCACTCAGCCATTGTCTGTCAGCCATGTCATCTGGGTGGCTTTTCCTGTAGCTTAAGGCAATTGCAGTTGTGGGCTGATAGGAGCTAGTGCTTGGGGAAGCCAGGGGACACATACCTTGGCCCAGTAAAGAAGACACAGGCAGGGCCTTAACAAGTCTACTCAATCCCCCTTAAGAACTTACTTTAGCTATTCCTACTCCTTCCAGATCTTCCTGTGTCTAGCTTCCCATTCTTATTTGCACCTTGGCTCAACTGTCGTCTTTTCTGAGTGACTGTGCCTGACCACCTAGCAGACGTTTAACTGTTCTGACACACTGTCTGCCTAGTCCATCTCATTATTCAATCTTATCCTTTTTCACTGTCTGAATAATTTCTACTTGTAGGTTTATTGGCCACCTCCCTACTAGAATGTAAAGTCCAGGACAACAGGGACTCAGTCTTCCTTGTCCATTTAGTGGTAAAGTCAAAGATTCTGAAATCAGACGTTGGGTTCAGATGCTGACTTCACCATTTACTGGCTACGTGAGCTTGAGCAAGTTAATTAACTTCTTAGAGTGCCAGATTAATAGAGGTATTGGGAGGATTAAATGAGTTGATGCAAGTTAAGTGCTTGGAATAATGCCTGGCACATGTTAATCACTCTGTAAATTCCAGCCCAGAAGATTCCTGGCATGTGAATGAATGAAGGAATGAATGAATGACTTCCTGGAAACCCAAGCTGCCACTCTGCTCTACCTAGATGATGTGCAGCACAGGCCCTTGGCATTTCTCTGGTTTTTACCCTTTAAGGTTGTGAAAGCTTTTATTCTCTGTCTCAGCTGTCCATGGGCATCAAAATCACCCCAAATAATTTTGTTTCCTGATGGTGCTTGAAACCAGCCACCACTCCCCTTTTGACCACATTCACTGCAAGTTTGTGCACATGATGTTTTATTTTCTGGGCTGCAGTATGCTAAGTGCTGAAGGCAAGGCCCTAATCCCCAGCCATCAGCAGTTGCTGTTCCAACAACCCTTGCCCATCACTTCACTTGGGCCAGCATTGCCACGTGATCAGATAAACTGGCTGCATCAAGAGCAAAGGAAGCTTTCAGTAAACTTCAGCCACCAAGCCAACTGTGGTTTTCTCTGTGGCCTGGATGAAATGAGGAAAGGAGCAATTAGTTCAACTCTTCCCCAAAAGATAGATTTTATGGGAAGAAGGGAGCAGGGGCAGTCATGAAACAAAAACTGGCCACTTTCTGTAAGTGGGCACAATAGGGACACAGGAGACCTCTCATAGGATGAGAGAAGAATAAAAGTTTCCAGTTCAGAAAGCAGTTGGCATGAAGGGGAGATAATTTTATTCACCTAAATTTGTCTTAAGGATCCTGTTGTATTTGTTTGGACAAAAAAGTCAGTTAAGACATTTAGGATTTATGGAAAGGCACAAAGAACAAGTCTAAGATACCAAACTTTTATGGGAAGACCAGGCAATGTGTAGTAGGACCTCCATAGATGATCACCTCCCTACACTGACCATCTCCTTAAGTCGACCCATTTTCATAGACCAGACATGCACCACATGTACGGATCAGAAGAGTAGGCCTAGGGCCTCATGTTGGTCAGCTCCAGTTAGTTACAGCCCCTCACAGAGATTCCATTGTATTTGACACTGAGATGGGAGGAGAGTCATTACTCAACAGAGAGTAGGAAAGGAAGGTTAGGAAGCAGACGGAAGCCAGAGGCATCTCAAAGAACTGTCCACTTTGTTAACTCCAACCTTCTAAAGGTGGCTAAATTCAACAGAGCCTGGTGTGAGGGGAGTTTTTAAGAGAGCAGTGAGAAGACAGAGTTTCTAGATCAGCTGACTTGAAATGAACCAGAGGACATGGCAGAGCTGGAGGAGTCTCAGGAGAGCTTGGCCTTTTCCCAGATCACGAGAGGTTTGTACCAGAGCTCTCCGAGGTTGGGAGGGCTTGGCAAATATCCGGGTAACATCTAGATACTTTTGTGCTCAAGTAAAAGGTACAGGGCAGTGCCCACATCTCAGTTCAGTCTCTATGGCTCCATCTTCAATAGAGGAGCATTTTCAGATGTGGCTGAAGTTTCAGAAATAGCACAAAGAAAGGCAGACCTGAGAAGAGAATTCCGGCATCTGAGCTTCTGCCTGGTCTTCCTGGGTGACCGTGTTCACTCCCTTGGTGCCAGATCCCACCTGCTGTCTGAGGCATCTTCACCCCAGTGCACGGTCACCGGCAGGGTCTACTGCCGCATGTGGCTATCACACGCTTGAAACCAGCCGGTGCAAATGAGAAACTGAGCTTTTTAATTCCATTTCATTTTCATATATTTCAATTTAAAAAAAATTACACTCAACTTCATTATTAGGAGACTTTTAAGAAAAGGTTGGAAGAATTTAGGTATGTAAATCTACTTTTTCAACCACAAATTTTTCAACTGTGAAAGAATATTCAGCATCCAAATTAAGATAGTTTGTAAATGTATAGATTAAATTTAGAAGATTTAGTATAAAAAGGTGTCAAATTTTTGATTAGTAATTTTTACACTGATTATATGATTAAATGATAATATTTTGGATATATGGGGTTAAATTAAAATACCATTCAAAGTAATTTCACCTCTTTCCTTTTGCTGTGTTGATGTAGCTACTAGAACGCTCGGCACTCACCATGTGGCTCTAGTCATTTTCTACTGGAGAGCACCGCTCCGGAACCACCTGGTCACATCTCTCCTTAGGTCATTCACAAGGACCTAAAACTAACATCCAAAATTAGACATTGTCTGTTGTCTTCCATTCTATCCCCAACTGCTTCCTCCTCTAGAATTCCTTAAATGCCTTCCTTCATCAGATTACACTGGCAAATAATCTGGAAATTATCCCCCATGCCTCAAAGGCAATACCACCTTCTCTGCCATGTTGCCCACGCAGTCCCTGAGGGCAGGGGCAGTACCTGTCTCCCTCATGATTATATCCATCCCACACTGAGCCCAGCTCAGGACGTGTTAAGTTCTCAATAAAGACTTTCTAAATGAATGAATGAGCAAACAAGTGAATGGGTGACTCACCTCTGGCGTGGCTGAGAAGACAAAGCACATACCACATAATTAAGCAGAAAAGAGAGTCCCATGTGCTCCCTGGAACTGCCAGCCTTGAGGAGGAGAGGGAAGTCAGAGTCTCACCAGCAAGGCTGGGGAGGGGAGACGTGAAAACTGAGGCATCAGCCACCCTCCGCAGAGAGGTCTGGAGAGAACAAAAGCATCGGGAACTTCCCTGGGAATAAAGGAGGTCTGGAGACTTTACAGCTGCCTTCTGAACCACACCCTTCTCAGCTTTGCAGTGTGGCCTCTTTGCTGTGAAAGCCGTAATGGGAATCATAGAGACAAAAAAATCTAGGTCAGGAGGAACCATGGACAGATTAAGTAGGGAGTGGACAGCCTCTCTGAGCATCAGTTACCAAAGCAATGATCAGTTCTCAAGGACGACTAGAGAATGGGCTTCCAGAAAGTCTGGGAAGCCTAAACACACTATCCCAGAATGGCAGCAGGGCACACAGCTGACATTCACATAGATCTTTACAGCACATACCCCCGCTGGAAGCCACTGTAAGTGGTCTCTGTCCTCTCTCCCTCTCTGTGCGTATACATGTAGGTGATGTGTGTGTTACCAGTAAACTTCACAGCAATCCTATAGAGTTGAAATCATTATCACTCCATCTCTCAGATGAGGACCAGGAGACACAGATCTAGGATTCAAACCCCAGACCCTCAGCTATAGAGTCTGCATCTTTAACTATTATGCTCGTCTACCAACCATAGGTCACAGAAGGGAGGAATAGAAACCTAACTTTGGGCACTCTGGGAAAGATTTATGGTCCATCTGCCCACTGGTGTGACAGGTGTCTCCAAGGAGCATGTTCAAAGCAAAGAGAAGAAACAGGCATTCTTACCATCTCTGACATGAGCGAAGTTCCTGCATTTCTGAGATAGTCGAGGGTATCTGAGGAGCTGTACAATCATCACCATCATCCAATTACAAGACACTTTCATCACCCCTAAAACAAAATATATCCTATGCACAGTCACTCCCAGCACCCTCTCCCTCAGCCCCTGCTGACCGCCAATCTGCTTCCTGACTCTCTGGATTCGTTTACTCTGACATTCGAGGTAGGCCTTTTATATCCGGCTTCTTCTTTCACTTAGCCTAAGGCTTTCAAGATCCATCCATGTTGTAGCATGAATCAATATTTCATTTATTATGTCTGAATAATATTCTATTATTATTCTATGTATGTATCTATTGTTATTATATTATTATTCTATTATGTCTGAATAATAATCTATTATTATTGTATATATGGGCATTCCATATTTGGTTTATTCTTTCATTTACTGGCGAACATTTGGGCTCTTTTCTTTTTTTGACTATTAGGCATATTATTGCTATCTATGTATAAGTTTTTGTATGAACCTATGTCTTTAGATTTCTTGAGTATATACCTGAGAGTGGAACTGCTGATTTGTATGACAAGTCAATTTTCAGCTTTTTGGGGAACTGCTAGACTGTTTTCCAAAGTAATTATATCATTTAAAATTTCTCACCAGCAGCTGGGTGCAGTGGCTCATACCTGTTATCCTAGCACTCTGGGAAGCTGAGGTGGGTGAATTACTTGAGCTCAGGAGTTTGAGAGGGCAAGAGCAAGATCTGTCTCTACTAAAAAGAGAAAAACTAGTGGGGCATTGTGACAGGCACCTGTAGTTCCAACTACTCGGGAGGCTGAGGTAGGAGGATCACTGGAGCCCAGGACTTAAAGGATGCTGTGAGCTATGACGCCATGGCACTTTTCCCTGGGGCAACAGAGTGAGATTCTATCTTCAAAAAATAATAAATAAATAAATAACATTCCCACCAGCAACCAATGAGTGTTTTCATTTGTCCACGTCTTGGCCCACAGTTACTGCTGTCTTTCTGAGTGCTGCAGTCCCAGTGGGTGTGAAGTAGTATCTCATTGTGGTTTTGATTTATGGTGATTAATGTCGTTGAGCTTCTTTCTGTGTGCTGACGCCATTGGTATAACTTCTTTGGAGCAACATGTATTCCGATTCTTTGCCTGATTTTTAATCACATTGCCTTTTTATTGTCAAGTTATTCCTTTATATTATGGAAGATCAATATACTTAGCCCTCACTGTAAGTAAATAAATTTGAAAGCTGGAGAAATTACCTAATTTTCTAAGGAAAAATATTAGCAAACTTGAAATGATTTAAGAAAACCCAACCTGAATAACCAAAGAGAGGATTATTACCATTTATGAAGAGTTACTTCCCTGTTCTTCCTAATCCCCTCCTACCCTACTGCATCTAAAATTCCAAGAGGTACCCAGACCAGTCAGTTTCAAGGGTGACTTTTTCAAACCTTCAAGGAAGAGATTTTTTTGAGAGTTATACATACATGTGACATGTTCCAAAGTTTAAAGAAAGAATGTTTCTTAATGTTTTTAGGAAGAGAACATAAAACTGATACCAAAATCTGTGAAAAATACTAAGAAAAAAATTGTAGAGCAACCTTGCTTACAGATATTGACACGAAAAACTCATAAATTAAATACTACTAAATGTAATTTTTCAGCACATTAATGAATAACATGGGAATTATTTATGGAAATCATAAGATGATTCAATAATGAGAAGTTAATTAATCAAGTATAATCAATAATGCGCATGGCTTAAAGAACTTGGCATACAGAAAAGGCATTGAAGAGAAACATTTATTTCCAGTTCTAAAAAACTCTTTAGGATCTGTGAGTTGAACAGTGAAATACCATCCCACATCTGAAAGTATTTTAAGAAATAGCAAGGATGTAGGCAAACAGAACTTTCATAAACTCCTGGTGCAAGTTAAATTGGTCAAGTCATTTCGAAGAATAATTTGGCAGTATCTAGGAAAATGTGTAACCTACATACTGTATGACTGAGACATTCTTCTCCTGGGATGTATGTCCTAGAGAAAATCTTGCCTGTGTTTATAAACAGACATGTCCAACAATTTCCACTGCAAATACAAAAAAAAAAAATCTAAATTATATCAATAGGAGAATGAATGGCTAACATTTGGAATTCATACAGTTGTTAAAATAATGTAGTTGTCTCTATTCAGTCATATAATTAGAGCTTCACATAAAATGTTTAGTGGAAAAAAAAGCAATTTTCAGGTGGTACAGACCTTGACATTCACACCTAGTGTCAGAGCACAAAAGCAAACTATATATTACTCATAAACACATACATATGTATGTATGTAAGTATATTAAAATGGAGTAGTAAAGACTCTCACTCAATTCACATTTTCCTCTGGGCTCCACTGCCGGTGAAGGGCTGCACTGTTCTCTGCTATCTTTGACTTTATTTCTTTTATGTGAATTATGATGAGGTATAATAAATGGAGCAAAAACTTACCAATCCTCAATTCTGATTGGGAGGTATATGATGGTGCATCATTATTCATTATACTTTGGGGTATTTTTCAATTTATCAGGACAAAAAAAAAATCCCTTGGTAAAGTTAGAACAGAAAGTCCCTGAATATGATAAAAATACGTATTCAAAAACAAAGATTAAGACCATTCATAATGCTGAAACACTGGAAACATCTGCATCAAAACAGTAAAAAATAAGGATATTAATTAATATGTGTCTAAGGGGCCCTAGCCATTTAATCAGCTGAGCAAAAATTTAAAATATATACAGGTGTATCTGTAATTATGTGCATCTATGTGTATAAGTGTATGTATATGTGTGTATAAAAATTTGTATATGTAAGTATATGTATGCACACGTATGCGTGTGTATATTTGTGAATGGAAATATGCATTTAAGACTGACTATGTACGCAAAAAATTCAAAATAGACTGCCCATTTGATCCTATAATCCCATTAGGAGGCATCTACCCAGAAGAAAAAAAAAGCATTTTATCATAAGGACCTTTGCACTAGCTCAATTATAATTGCCAAGATGTGGAATCAACCCAAGTGCCCAGCAACCCATAAATGAATTAATAAACTGTGGTATACGTATACCATGGAGTACTATTCAGCCATAAAAGCTAGAGACTTTGCATCTTTTGTATTAACCTGGATGGAGTTGAAACACATTCTTCTTAGTAAAGTATCACAAGCATGGAAAAGCAAGTATCCAAAGTATTCAATACTAATATGAAGCCAGTAGACGAACTAATACACACCCACACAAGAGAAAAAACTCAGTTCAATTCAAATTGGGGGGAGAAAGGAGGAGGGACAAGGGATGGGGATTGGTGTGCTCCCACCTAATGGGCACAAAGCACGGGTACATGGCACACCTCCTGGGTGTGGGACACAAATGCAAACATTGTAACCTAAGTACTTGCACCTTCATATTAACTGGAATATTTAAAAAGAAAGCGAGTATGTATATGTGTGAATTTGTGAGTGGATGTGTATACATACATAGAGTATGGGTATTATGTGTGTGAGCATATCTAAGAGTGGATGTATGCGTATGTGTGTAGCTCTGTATGTGTGGGGATGTAACATACAGATCCAAATGTGTGTGAGTGTGGACACATATGTGTGTGTGCGTATGTGTACCTGTATGGTATGTGTGTCTGCTTACACATAAAATTAAAATAAATATGTGAAAAATATTGTATATGTGTTTGTTCTGTATTTTCCAGTAAATTTTATGTCCAATAAGGTCTGAACCTGTGACCTGTATTTCTTTTGGAATTCGCATGCACTAAGTTCCCAGCAACATTTGTAGAATTAAAGTTGGCACCAGTACCCTGCAATTTCCATGGACCAGCAAGAATTCACAGACCAAACTTCGGAGTTGTTTTGTGTTCATTTTAAAGTAGATAAAAAGGAAAAACAAAACCTTAGAAATGAGCTTATTCTAAAATAAGAGTATACAGATATAGTCATGGTATCCCCTTGTCTGGAATTCACAGCAAACATCAGGTACTAAGAGTTTATAATAACTTGTAAATATTTCAGAATCTCCCAGAAAATCACTGAAACTAGTTAAGAAAAGATAGAGCAGATACGATGGTATAGGTGACCTGTTATTAGCCAGGAGGACAGGAGAGAGCCCACTGGGTAGACACTGTTTTCACTCCAGACCAGTGGGTAACTCACGCATTTGGAGAAAGTGGCATGAAGGCAGCAGTAAAAGTGGGGCATCCCCTTCAGGGATCCTTTACAGCAGGAGAGGTGGTGGTGTTGAGGGCATTGACAGATGTGGCCTCCTGGTCCTGTGTGACCTGTGTGAGAAAGCCATAAACTCAGGGGCTCAACCCCCAGGACAGGAGGGTGGGGTCTGAGAGGTGCAGCATGGCTCAAGCCTGAGCAGGCATCCTCAGAGATTACGTCCCACTGACAAGGAAACACAGCCATCGCTTTTGTTCTGCACGCCTGCAAAGGCAGCCAGAGTCTAAGGGCCATCCAAAAGCAAGAAAGACTATTTCCCCACAAAAAGTAGGAAAGCAGCACCGAGGTCAGATCTAAGTCCAAGAGGTGCGAGCTCCTTTCGGGTTAAGTTTAACAGGCTGCAAAAGACACACAGCCCAGATGGGCAATAAACCAAGGACCCACAGCAGCAGAAGGATGGCTTATTCCCAAACACTGCTCACAGCCCACGGACCTCTCTTGCATTTCAGCTCATACTCCCCACCCAGTAAACCAAGCTGTGCTCTTTCTGGGTGGTTGGCTCAAAGAATCATACATTACTCTGGATACTCCCATTGGCTTCATTTACTGCCTTTATAATATTTTCCACTATTTGTAGATAATGAATTCATCCTTTTCTGCTCCTCCCCTTTTTTTTTTCATTTTGCCAAAAATTACATGGACCACGTTAGTACCTGATGTTTGCTAAAAGCCAAAATGTTTCCAAACCCCTCATTGTCTGTGACAGCTTTAATGGTTTCTTTGGAATGACCCCAATAGCGACCAAATTAACAACACTGTCACCTTCATTCCCTTTGAGTGGCAGGGGGAAAATGTCACCTTCAAGAGCTTTTCAAGTGTACATGCTTAAAGACGACAGGTGGACTAAAGTCACTCCCAGAAAAATAACCACCTATCACACACAGTTTCTCCTCAGCCCACTCTTATTTCGTATTGCAGTTGTAGACAATCTCCAGTTTATCTGAAATTCGTTTAACACACAAGACTGAAACCATGAATTTTGTTGATGAGATTACATCTCTGCAATTGCCCCACCTAAGGAAGTTTGCAGAAGGGTGCTAAGCAGGAGTCTTAGTAGGAAGGCAAAGGGAGAGAAGAAGTAGTTCAGACTTGCCTTCTTTCTCAAAAGGCTCACCGCTTTCTCAGCTTGTGAAGCGTGAGGCACACAGTGTGTATGTTCTGCGTCTGTGGAAAAGAGCGTGCCACCTGGAAACCTTGCGCTTTACAAACAGCAGCCTTACAGCAAAGCAGTACAAAGCCAAACAGCATCTCTCCCATTTTTATACCCTTCAGTCCACTGGCAAAATTGGAGCAATAAACATGTCAACAGCCCATTCTTCATTCTTATATTCTGCTATTGTTTGCTTTGGCAATGGCCACCACTATGAGGTCAGCAGGAAAAAATGGACATACTAGACCAGGATAAAAGGTGTCAGCCAGCTAAGTGCATCACCAAACCCCAACTGGAGAAGGAAATGGGTACTTAATGCGTGATCATTACTGCTCACAGCTGAAGCGCTGCATTAGGCTGAAGAGCCATCCTGGAAGAGATGCAGAAAATCACCACTTTAGTGCCACTAAAAATGGCTCCTGATTAGCAGTTCTCCACAAAGCAGAAAAATGAAGACATTATTTTGGTTAGTTACTGAACTTGCTGCTGGTCTGGGGAAATGTTTTCAGAATTCAGTAGTGCTTGGAACATCCTCGTTCCAAGAAGTCATTGCTCTTACACTGTCTCCTCCAGTTACGGCTTTGGACAACTCTGTCAATACCCTATTCTTCCCCCTTCAGTTAAGATAGAGGTCCCCAGTTTATACAGTTCAGTCCCCTCTACAATGTATCTTTTTTCATCTTATTACTTTTAGCTTGTGTCTTTATATTGAAAATGTGTCTCTTGTAAGCAAAACATAGGTGAATTTTACTTTCTCCTAGTCTGATAATCTCTGCCTTTTTTTTTTTTGCAGTTTTTGGCCAGGGGTTGGGTTTGAATCTACCACCTCCAGCATATGGGGCCAGCATCCTACTCTTTTGAGCCACAGGTGCCACCCACAATCTCTGCCTTTTAATAACTGAATGTTTAGTCCATTAACATTTAATGTAATGGACATTCACATAATTGAGTTTAACCCCACACTCTTGCTATTTGTTTTCTATTTGTTCCATTTTCCTTTGTTCTTTTGTTTTGGCTTTCCAGTCTTCCTTTGGAATTGATCAAGTATCCTTGAGTATTCTTTTTAATCTACTCCACTGTCATTTTAACTATATCTCTGGTTATTTTTTTATTATTGATTCCTCCAGAGATCATAATACACATTCTTAACTTGTCACAAACTCCTATGAGTTGATATTATAGCACTTCCCATGTAATATATCATCTTACAGCAGTATTCTTCCTTTTACTTCCCTTCTATCTTTATATGATTGTTATATGTTGCTAAGAAAATCCCAGAATTACACATGCATTGCTTATTTTGCTTGAAATGGCCAATTATCATTTAAGAAAAATGGGTTGTGGATTGTATATTTATTCATGATTCATTGTTTCTGGAGCTCTTCATTCTTTCCTGGAGAATATTGAACTTTTCTTTCCATTCATTCCTTTCAAACTTTCCTTCCTTGAAAACAAGCCTAAAACTTGGCATGATAGAAAGTTAATGCGAACTGGTGCCTGGATGAAGAACTAGCCCTAGCAATGGCAATTGGAGACGTGCAGCTGCCTGCCTGTGATCATGAATACATACAATACATGAGTGATTTGCAGCAAGGATTTAGGACCTGTTTATTCTGGAGGAGAGAAAACTCAGAGGTGATAGAATAAGCCTCAGAAAGCTGTCAAACTGAAGATAAAAAAAATTATTTTCTGAAAGTTAGAACCAAGATCAAAGAGTTTAAGAAACTTAGAAGCTGATGCACACTCAAGATAAAAGAACTAGGATTATTCAACATGGAATAAAATGTCTTGAAACCATCAATTCTCAAGATGGGGCTGCTCAGGCTGGATAGGTGGTGTGGCACCAAGGTTGAACATGGGTGCTGGCCTCTAACTTCCTGTATTTGACTCCTACCACACCTCTTACTAGCAATGCAACCTTGAGCAAGTTAATCAGCTTTTCTAACTTCGTTATCTTACCTGTAAAACGGGCATGATGGTAACAGGACTCACCTCCGAAGGTGTTTGTGGAGGAATCACCTAAAAGCAGTTAGAGTACTGTGTGGCATATTCTATAGAGGGTGTCCAATAAAATTAACCAGTACTGTTATTGCTACTAAATGACTCTTCCTATTGTTTCCAACTCTAGGGCTCTGTTTTGCTCTGATCTTTCTCTCTTTTATTATGTTTGACATCTGAAGCAGAAATGGAACATTTGTTTTTATATCACTGTTTCCTCTTTCACCCAACCTCAATACACATGTAAGAAACACTCCATAATTTGTGTTTAAGTTTCTAATCTGCAATGCTGAAAGGAATTATTTCTTCTGTTGAAATAATCTACCAAAACAGGAACTATGGCACAAATACATCATGACATTTTCCCAGGTCAATGAAAAACCAAATACCATAGATTAAAAACAAGTTTACTCTTTGATGTATGCTCTTGAAAAGTAGTCAACCATGAAATAAATGAGACCTGTTCTTAAAGCAATCACACAATGAAAAGCAAGAGAACCAACCTATGCCTCTGGCCAATATAGTTCATTAAACACCTGTAGGTGTCTTAAATTTCCAAACTATCTTCCTAACGGGACCCATTAAGCCTCATTGTCATAGCTGATGTTTGGAGAGGTTTAATCATTTTTCCAAATCTACAAATATGTGATTCCTACAGGCATAAACTTTACACCATAGCAAATGCTCTCTCATGTCCGTGAACAGCAGGAGAGCAGGGACACCTAGACTATGTCAGGACCAGGAGAGAGGGATGTCAGTCTGAATAGACCCATTTAAAGAAGAATTAATTAATTGGCTGTTTGGAACACAGGCAAGCCAAACAGGGAGTTGAGAATGAAAATCAAGAATAGATCAGTCTACGTTAGGGTTCTCCAGAAAACGACTAGGTCTACGTGGGTGATTTGGGAAATAAAAGGGCAACAGCAGGAGAGTGAAGTGAAACAGGGAAGGGACAGCATCCATTAAATTTTGCATTATCAAGCAAGTTACCACTGTGGGCAACTGGGAACTCTGGAAGCCAGGATAGAGCCTGATCCCTCTGAGTCATTCCATCCAGAGGGTGAAGGAGTTGAGGTGTTTATATATCAACTTGATCTATTTTTTTCTGTTAGCCAGTGGTTGGGGGATGTTCCTGGGGGATGCAATTCCATGGCCTCACAACCTGTCTTGTATATGAGCAGAAAGGCCTTTCATGGCAGAAAAATAATCTCAAACAAAAAGGAGCAGGTACTAGGAAGTGAGAGCTGGACCAGCACATACTGAAATTGTTGAAGGCTAACATCAGCTTGATGAACTCAGCTCGATGAATATCAGAAATCACAGTAGGTTGATAGCCCAAAATTTTGGCAAGAAGCTAAGGCTAAGAAACCAGCTTTATGATCCAGACTTTTATTTTTGTATTGAGGTAACAAGGCGAAGAAAAAAATTTCCCTTGGACATTCAGTGCACCAAGGGGAAATTAATACTCCAGTTTCCTGCAGTTGAATTCTAGTACTCGTACCTGTTGATAGACAATGTGGAATGCTTAAATCAAACTAGCTAATAGAATCATCACCTCACTTACCTATTTTTTGAGGTAAGACATTTATAATTCACTCTTAGTTATTTTGAGGTGTACCCTGGCATTGTGCACATTAGCCGAAATCCCACCAAATGCCCTCCCTCCTCCCACCATCATGCAGAGAACCATGACACACTTTATTCCAAAGCAGATCCAATCTGGACAACAACCTCTTTTAAACTATTAGGGAAGGAAAAAGAAAAACCAGTGGGTAGGGTCTGGGATTCGAAATTCATATGGAAAATTAAGTAGAAGAAAGGAAAATAGAGAAATAAAAAAGCACACTTACAGACTTATATGTTTGGACTCTTTTTACACTATTGATAGGGATGCAAATTGGTGTAGCCACCTTGGAAAATAATTTGGCTATTTCTTAAAAAGTTATACATACAGTACCCATGAATCTCAGCAAGTATTAATTCAAGAAAAATAAAAACTTACATTCACACCAAAAACCTATATGCTGAGATTTATAGTAGCTTTTTTGGAACTGTCAAAAAATAGAAACAAATGTTTCTCAGTCTCGGTATGGATACACAAAATGTAGTATATCCATTCAATGGGCTACAACTCAGCAATTAAAAGGAGCAAACTACTGCTGCGTGCAACTACATGGGTGAACCTCAAGGCATTACAGTAATTAAAAGAAGCCAGACTGAAAGAGCCATACTATGTGATCATATTACATGCTGGAAGAGCTTAGGGTTATGAGAAGTAGTTGATTCCAAAGGGTCAGCACAAGGGATCTTGTGGGTGTTGGATATGTGCCACATCCTGACTGTTTGGGTGATCACAAGACTGCACACATTTATCAAAATTCATAGAGTTATACAACAAAAAAAGAGAATGTTACTGTATGTAATTTTTTTTTTAAGTGAACCAGTCAAATAAATACACAAAGCAATAGCAGTTTTCAACAGCAGCAAGGAACTTCAGTCAAAGGTTGAAAACCAAACCCAGGGCACTCGGCTTGTGAAAGTTCCACCGTCTTGTGCTTCAGCCTTTGGCAGCAGAATCCCAGAGCCTTAGTAACTGAGATGGTCCATGATTAAGGAAAAAATATGTGCAGACTAACAAATTCTTTGAACCTCCATGAGACTACACCTCCAGCTCTACGATACAGCCAAATCATGTGGACTGATTGCGGTCCAGTACCACAAAAATGACAATCATTCATTCAATGAGATAAATAACAAAATGTTTAAAAGCAGAATATCAGATTTTTTAAAGGCTGGAAACATAAGCTCAGGGCTGGAGACTAGGAATCACATGAATGGTAAAACTGTCTTTGATCGTACATGAAGCATCTGGGGCAGAAGGAGGAACATAGACCATGGAAGTCGCTGGAAGTAAGTTTGAGCAATGCCAGACCTGGCCCCGCTTGCCAAATGAGCGTGGCAGATCAAACTATAGGCCCAATTCTTCAGTCCTCCTGAACCTGCTCTTCTTTTTTTCTTAATTTTTTATTAAAGCATACCTGTATACATTCATGGGGTATAATGTGAGGATTTGATAGACAATGTGGAATGCTTAAGTCAAACTGGCTAATAGAACCATCACCTCACTTACTTATTTGGGGGGTAAGACATTTATAATTTACTCTTAGTTATTTTGAGGTGTACCCTTGCATTGAGCACATTAAGCCAAAATCCCACCAAATGCCCTCCCTCCTCCCACCATCGCCCTCCCCCCTCCCCTGCCCTCTCCCTCCTCTCCTCTCCTTCTCGCTGGACTATATTTGTGTTTTATCATTTATATGAATGTGTAAGTGATTACATATTGGTTTCATAATAGTAGTGAGTAGATTCAATACTTTTTCCCCCATTCTTGAGGTACTGTACTAAGAAGGATATGTTCCAAGTCCATCCAGGTAAAAATAAAAATTGTGAAGTCTCCATCTTTTTTAAAGCCTGAATAGTTAGTATTCCATGGTATACATACACCACAATATATTAATCCATTCATGGATCAACGGACACCTGGGTATCTTCCATGACTTTGCAATTATGAATTGGGCTGCAATAAACATTCTGGTACAAATGTCTTTGTGGTAACGTAATTTTTGTTCTTCTGGATAAATACTTAGTAATGGAATTGTGGGATCAAATGGAAGGTCAACTTTTAATTCCTTAAGTAAGGATTCTCCATGCTTCTTTCCATAAAGGCTGTATTAGTTTGCAATCCCACCAGCAGTGTAGGCATGTTCCCTTCTCTCCACATCCATGCCAGCATCTGCAATTTGGGGACTTTGTGGTGTGGGCCTTTCTTACTGGGGTTAGGTAATATCTCAAAATGGTTTTGTTTTGCATTTCTCTGATGATTGAAGATGATGAGTATTTTTTCATGTGTTTGTCAGCCATTCATCTGTCATCTTCAGAGAAGTTTCTGTTCAAGTCTCTTGCCCACTTCTCAATGGGATTGCTTGCTCTTTTCTGATTAATTTTGAGTTCTGTGTAGATTCTAGTCTAGTTATCAGGCCTTTGTCACATTCGTAACACCATGCAAAAATCATCTCCCATTCCAGGGGCTGCCTATTCACTTTGGTTGTGGTACCCTTAGCTGTGCAGAAGCTTTATAGTTTGATCACTAAAAAAAATTAATAAATAATAAAATGTATATGTGTGTGTGTGTGTGTATTTTCCCCAGGACCCCTTTGTGTCAATCACTTCTGCTCACACTTCATCTTGGGCCATAGTTGTGATCTATTCTTCATTTAAAAGAGTGAGTGATTGTAAATTGGTTTCATAATAGTACTGAGTACATGGGATATTTTTTTCTTCCATTCTTTAAAGTGATAGAGGCCATCTACAGCAAACCCACAGCCAATATCATATGGAATGGAGAAAAATTGAAAACATTTCTACTCAGATCAGGAACCAGGCTAGGTTGCCCATTGTCTCCACTGCTTTTTAACATTGTAATGGAAGTCTTAG
>CAUYQV010176436.1:0-28242 GCA_963574575.1 Galagoides demidoff | reverse complement strand
TCATTCTATGTAGTCCCCTCTGCTTGCCATTCTAAAACATCTGCTCAACTGCTGTCAACGGCTCCCTATGCCTTCTACGGACGGACCAAACCCATCCACCTGAAAAGCAGAGTATGAATGTCTTAACTCAATAACTAAGAGAATGACACGAAGGTTATGTTAACCAGTTTGATGAGAGTATTTCAAAATGTATATGAAAACAGCACACTGTACCCCATGATTGCGTTAATGTACACAGTTATGCTATAAGAAATAATAAAGGAAATTTGAATGGGAAAAAAAAAAAGAAATTGGAGCCACCTACATTCTTTCCCTTCTACTTCTCTCTATGCTTGTTTGTAAGACATCGCTGCAGGCATTGGACCTAATCTTTGTCCCCCACACCCTGCAACCCCTTCCTGCCCTCCCTCTCCCTAGCACCTTCCCTCTAAGCCGCCACCCATGACAAAGGAGGCCCCTCATTTTCCAGCCCTTTGTGAAAGTGCACATGTGAGCCTCGGCATTGAAACTCACATCCCACGTTTAGCAGTAAGCATAGGAGAGGCGGGAGAGGCTGTCCATCTCTACTCTCCAGGGAGATCGTAAGTTCCTTCAGGGTGGGGGACACGCTGGGTGTGTTTGAATTCCTAGAGCCCAGCACAGTGTATCAACCATTCAGAAGAACAGGCACAGTAAGAGAGCACGCGTGACGTATGCACCACACTCTGTGGCCACAGCCATCCCTCCGCGTATGTGGCCGACCCCCACATCAGCAGAGCTCTTGCCAGATTTTTCACCTAAAAGAACTCAGCTCACTGCTCTTGGTGCCCTTCTCGCCCCTCAGCTCTTTCTCCATCCATCTGTAGCTGCTGACGTCGGTCCACATCTTCATTCTCTCCTGAATCTTTCCTTGACCAGAGTCTCTAGTTTGACCTTAAGGACACAGCCTACCCCGCTGTGCTTAAAAAAAATTCTAAGTTTACAAGCTCATGGAGGTTTTCTCTTCTAAAACCACATCTTTGACCCTAGCATCTTTGACGCCACTGAATATAGCGTCCGTCCCCATCGGCAAAACAGAAGCTAAGCATCCCCGGGGAGGGACCGTGATGTCACTGTGGTTGAGTGCCCTCCCAGCCCGCTGAAGGCTCAACCACAGAAGGTGTCCTAGGCCCACGTCCACCACCCTCATGCCAAGCCTTAGCCCCTATGTCTTGGTTTCACCATGTTTAAATGGAAAATAAAATGCTCAGCTCAAAAACACTTTTCCAATGATATTTTAAGGAAAAATGAGATCACAGAAAATCAGGGAGGTAAGTAAATGGTGTGACCCCCTCCCCCAGCAACATTTTTTTAAAGAATTCCCTGAGAGGTTTATTGGCCAGAATGTGGGGGTCGGGAGGGGAGTATATTTAGGGAGACCTTAAGCCCCAGGGACCACCTGGGCAGTGACAGCACTTACGCTAACATGAAACTCTTTAACGATGCTTTGAAAGCCCACGCCCTCACTGTAAACAGCTGTATCCCTTCTGACCCCCATGGGGAACCAGAGGCTGAGGTCCCCCAAGTTTGCAGAAGCTGCCGACAGGGCCCCTTGCCAGCCAGGTCAACATCTGCCTCTGCCAGAGATACCAAATGTTTCCTAAACCCACCCCAAGCCCAGCTCACAGAGCTATGAATAGTTATTAACGTTAACTCACGGCATTAATTAAAAAATGTTCAGCCAGGCAAATTCTCATACTTTTAAAAAGTCATTTGGGTAATCGCCTTTCCATGCCGCAAACTTTCCAAACGACTGACAGGTTGACATTTCACAACGTTGTTTGTTTTAATCAAGAAGGGGGGAAAATGCCAGCGTGGTTCCCGGGTCATTTTTCAGGTGCCTTGATTTATTGATTGGCAAATCCCCACTTAATGGCTGTACGGCGAGGCTTGGGGAGAAGGTGGCTGCTGCCTCCCGGGTCGGTGTCTGGGCTGGAGAGGCAGGGAATGGCCACAGGGCCTCCTTCCCCCACCGCCAGCATCCCCGGCCATACTGCATGGCCTTCTAGCCCCTACCACAGGTGCTCAGGTGGTCACCCTCCCCCGTGGACAGGGACAATTCCTGAACCAACACCCAAGGCAGTGGCACCAGCTTCAGAAAACTCAGCAGTCAGTGGACCAAACTCCAGGGTTCTCCAGCCCATTTCTTTAAAGCAACGAAACCCAGAAGCAGGCCAATTATATGAGTTTGAATCCCGTCTCCACTGTCTATAAGTCTGGGAAAAAATGCTTTAACTTCTCTGTGCCTCAGTTTCCTCATCTGTCATAAAGGCGTATAATTATAATACCTACCTATAAGGCAGTTTTAAGGGTCAAATCAACTAATAGTAAAAAAAAAAAAAAAACACTTAAAATAGCATCTGTAGTATATTAAATGCTATATTAGCGTTAGTTTAAGAATCCTCCCTCAACCCTAGAAACCTTCCTACACAACCACAATGGTCAAGTGAGAACAGAGCTGGTCATGCCCCGGCTGACAGGACCTTGGCCCACTGCTCCAGAGTCCTGCTTCCCTCGGGTGCCACTGGGGCCTCAAGGCCCAGCAGGGTCCCAGGGCACCCAGTTTGAAAGCCACTGCTTATTCTGGGAACTGAACATCCTCAACTTTCCACTGGACGCATAAACCTGCCCCTGCCAAGAAGTCATTTAAGGTAAGACAAACAAGCACTCTTAGAAAGGCCACGGGGAGCACCCTAGCCTCCCTCTCCAGCCGGGCTGCCAGCCCTGAAGTCCTGCAGCAGGCAGGTGGCTGGCTGGCTGGCAGGGGTGGGGAGCCCTGAGGCCTGCCTGGAGAGCCTCACAATCAGGACCACACTGCAGCCAACCTGGGAATGGACACCTGAGACAGTAACCACACACCCCTCAAGGGAAGAGGTGTTCTTAAAGAAAAAACCATCACGGAGCCCTCAAGCAACCTTGTAACAACAAAAGAAAAGACACCAGCCAGCAAAGACGTCTCTCAAGAACCACTGCTCACCACAAAGGCATTTCAGTGGGAGCCGAGCACCTGCTAAGTGCCAGGTATTAGATCAGACACCAGAAATCCAAAGAGATGGCAGGTCCCAGTGCCCCAGAGTTAAACACCTTGTAGGCAAGATGTATCCACAAATGTGTGCATATATCTTGCCATATGGATTATATGTGTATTATATTTTACATAAAATGTGTATGTGTGTGCTCAGGTACATGGCCAGGCTGAGGGAGAAAGTGACCCCCACCTCCCAGGAATGTTTAGGTGAGATATCTGGGCTGGGGAGGAAGGAGACGGCCACAGAAGTCATTTGCCAAAAGGCTAATTGGCCACTGAAAAGAAGGATGTTGGGCATATCCAGGTATGAATGACAACCCTGGTCCTCTTTAGCTGTACAATCTCAGGCAGAGAGGTTTTAACAGCTTTTTTTTTTTTGAGATGGGGTCTCATTTTGTAGCCCTCAGTAGAGTGCTGTGGCATCACAGCTCACAGCAACCCCAAACTCTTGGGCTTAGGAGATTCTCTTGCCTTGGCCTCCCAAGTTGCTGGGATGACAGGCACCCACCACAAAGCCCAGCTATTTTTAGAGATGAGGTCTCACTCTGGCTCAGGCTGGTCTCGAACCTGTGAGCTCAGGCGATTCATCCACGTCGGCCTCCCAAGTGCTGGGATTATAGGCGTGAGCCACCATGCCCAGCTTAACAGCTTTTTAATGCACGCACACCACCAGGCAGGCAGACAGGAGGTGATCGATTAATTAGCCAGGACAGAAAGCAAAAACACTGGGCAGGGGAAGTGTCCGAAGGGGTGGTAGGGAGGTGCTTGGCCATGGTCTGAGTCAGACAAAGAGTGACAGGAATCCAGGGACAGCAGGGCCTCGGGCTGTGTGTACTCTGCTTTATCATCTCCATTGGCAAATCAGACCACCACTCCTCGTCCTTCCTGTCTCCCTGGGGCATCTAGAGACACATGAGAACCAAGCTGGGGGCTAGGAGAGTCTGACGAGCTGCGACTTCAAAAGAAAGGCCAGCTAGGCGTTAGAGGATGATCATTCTATGTGCAGAAGCCATATGTGGGCAGTGGCTGGGCGTCTCCTTGGGTTTATCAGAAAATCCTAACAGGAGAAAAGGCATTTAACTGAGACCTGGAAAAAATGTGTAGATATTTTAAAATATTAAACAGAAATCCTAAAGCCCCATACTATGACGCCTTCTTTGCCAGGCTTGGCTGATTTTTAAAGCCTCATGCTGTGACCAGGAGGCTGATCAGAAGGTTGTTTAACTTGGCTCTTAGATCGAGGGGCTACCCCGGAGTACATGACCGGGAGCCCCTCTCAGAAGCCTGGCTCCTCCTGTGAGATGCCACTGGCTTCTGTGCTCTGTTTGGAATGTGGAATAGTACTTAAACTGAGAGCTGAAAATAAGACAGTGGTGGCAGCCTCTGTGACCATCAGTCGGGACTCAGATTACACACCTGCCAATCTGGTGATGGGCGTGATTAACCCTGGGGCAGGTAGACAGGAGGGAAGAGCAAAGACAGTGGTCCCATCTTCCTGGCCAATGTCGCAGAATCTCATGGCCAAACAGCCTGGCACCAAGCATCCATTTGCACGCTGTGGCACACACGTGTGAAAAAATACAGAATGAACACCTGCCTGGCCTCCGAGGACTGAGTCTAACACGGACACTGGACACAGCCCATCTCCGCAGTGCTCACATACAGGCTGCAGAATCATACATCAAACTGGGACACATGCACGCAAAGTTTTTATCAACTTCTGCAAGTGAAAGGTCGAATGTATAACCAAAGAGGATACTAGGTATGCCGACTAATGTAAATTGTTTCACAAAGAAAAAGGTAGCATCCCACGTTACGCAGCATTAGTGCAAGCTTAGCACGACTGGTTTCCAGCTTCCCTGGGTGTCATTCATGTCCTGCCACCCGGCCGCTCAGAGCCCCCACATCACCTGCCTACAGCTCATGGCTCCCAGGAGTGTTCAGTTGGGTTTGTATTACAGGAGACCCATGTCTCTGTCCCTGTTGGCATGGATGCTTCCTGATGGCGTGGGCCATAACCAGCTCAGCTTTTCCTGTCTTTGGATGAAGGTAAACATTTCAGAGTTTCACCTTAAAAATTCCTACTCCCACAAACTTCCTCCAACATATGAGTATGGAGCTGGAGTTCATTCTACTGTTCCGTGTGTACAAAGATGTGAAAGAGTCCAGTTCTGCCACCCTGAGATTCTAGAATATTTCTGATGAATAACAGGCAAGACTTAACATAGTATGGCCAAGAAAACTGAGAAAACAGAGGCTGTGACTTTTATCTTTAAATGGCTTAGGAGCCTGTTAGCTGTCTGCCTTATTTGTTGCATATAAGTTAGATATTTGGACATTGGTGGTCCTTGTATCATTATTCACAGTCAATGAAACATGAGTGCCCAACCTGGCATAAAATGAGTCCAAAGCCAACCCTAAAACTCAGGTCTCCCTGCCCAGGTATAATCAACCAGACCTCAGCACCTTCAGAATCCACACTGTCCACCCCCTAGAAATGTCCTGGGCTTCTTGTGCAATAGTCACACCAACTGGGCCTTTCAACCAGAAGGCTTGTCTTTGGAGAAAACTCCAACACCTAGGCATTTGAGAATTCATGACCAAAAGCAAACTCATTTAAACAGATGCTGTGGTGGGTGATAAAACACACGAGCCCTCGGAGCCTGTCTGCAGAAAGCGCCAACTTAACACAGCCATGTGCTGAGTAGCCGCAGGCAGCTGGGGCCACCTCTTATGTCGTCAACATGAGAATGAACTAGGAATTTATCATATACTAACACGAAAGCAGAACCGGGCACTTTTAGACACCTGTCAAGAAACCAGAAGACTGTAACTTATTGGTTAAGAAAAATGCCCCTATAATTAATTATTCAGTTCTACAGTAACAACCATCACCACCAAAAACCAGAACTCATGATATTGCTCGCATATTTTTTTGCCTCCTTCTAAAATAAGTATACCATAATCCCACAGCTCTAAGCACACTGTAAATTTGAGAGACCAATAATCGGGTTTCAGTGTTAAATGATAAGCCTTTTTGTCTTCCTGCTCTCTCTAGCTGTAGCCATGTATTAGCCGGAGTCTCCAGAGACACAGGAATCCAGAAAGCACAACACCCAATGGCAGTTGGGGTTTACTTTGCCATATAGCCCACCCTCTACCCCACCCTAAAGGCTCAAATACTGATGGGGCATCTACAGTGTGTTGGATACTTTATGTGTTAGGTCCCCATGAAAGTTTTGAGACAGACTGTGCTATTGTCCATTAATTTCACTTCCAAACAACACAGTCAACAGCGTCCCTTCTGATTCACCTGTGCGAGTTTCACCTTGCTCGGCTTATCAGTGTTGTGGAGGGGGCTTCATTTGTTTCTATCCACACAGATCCCGTGTTTCTTGACTTTTGTGTATCTCAAAACTTTCATAAGGACCTACCTACACACTGGGAGCCAGGGCTTAACAAGCCGACATAACCAGTCTGGGCCTGGGACACATGTGACTCAGGCAGAGACACAGGTCACAAACAAGTAAACACAACATTCAATTACAGACCATGAAATTTCTGCAAAGCAGACCGACACGAGGGTGGGAGGATTGTTATGGGGACTGCACAGGCCCTCTCAGAGGACATAATATTAAGCTCAAGGATAAGACAAACTCTTCTGTATGAATTAACCCAAGGAGTTGCCTGCGGGCTGGACCCCAGTTCCAACGCCACACTGCAGAAAGCAGAAATTTTGAAAAAGTTTAAAAAAAAAAATGGAACTGGGAGAACACAAGATCCATGAAGGTACAAGGCTGGGGAACACTCAATTCTACAGAGTAAAACATGACCTTGAGGTTAAAGTAAGAAACCAGAGAGCCCTTGAAAGTAGCCCTAGTTCTAGCACAGTGGTTCTCAACCTGTGGGTTGCGACCCCTTTGTAACAATGAAAATACATCACAGCATTAGGAAGGTTGAGAACCACTGTTCTAGCAGCTACTGCCACGCTGAGAAGTGTGACAATCGTGGGATGTCACCTCCACTGTATGATTCATTCTGCCCGGGTACCTTTGCCCCTTGTGGCCCAGTGGGTTCTGGGAAGACACTGATGAGGGCCTCCAGCATGGCCACTCAACATTTTATCAACATAAGTGTGAAGCTGGGTTAAAATTTTAAAAAGTAAAAGGAAGGCTTCCTGATTCCCAGTCCCTACTTGGGATAACCTCCCCAAAGCCAGCCTGGAAAATCCCTGGGCGGCCGGGTCACTGAGGCTCAAAGTCCTCCTCCTCCTCGTCCCACCCACCAATGGAAAAGTACTGGCAACTCAGAGGCTGGGATTCTTCCAGGGGTCCCTACTGGGGACATGTCTAAGCCCTTTACCCACAGCCCACAGGGAGATCCCACCCCACGAGCTGAGCCCCGGCCTCCTGCTCTGGCCCTGGTGGTTTCACACCCGTGAACAATCCTGCCCAAATACCCAAGCAGTCGAGTGTGGCCAGGGGCCAGGAAAAAAGCCCTGAAAAGCAGCAAGCGAGCTCTTCAGATCTGATGCTCGAAGCTCGGCTGGGACACTGGCCACTGTGAAAAACAATCTGGTACAGTGAGGAGGGGAAGGAAGCCCGGACCCCACCCAAGTCCCATGGGACGCCCAGTGGTCCCGAAGGGGGTGATTCCCCAGGATATGGAAAGCTCTGGGCAGAGATGGACGGCGATGGAGCCGGGACTGGACGCTAGGGCCTCGTGCTTCTTTTCATAAGATGACACACCTGACCGGCTGGGGCACACCTGGACGCCAGGGCAGGCCAAGCTCTCCAACAGTCGCCCACTGTTCCCTGCGCGGAGAGACCTGGCAGCCATGCTCCGCACAGACAGGGGCATTTTTCTCCTCCTCGGTGGGCCACGCCTTCCGCGGGCACACACTCCCTCCGTTCGAGGGTTTCGTCCAAGCCCCAGGCGCTGACCACAAAAAGTGCCCTTTTCTTTGGCGGCCTCACCTCAGACGTGAGGTACCGGAGAGCCAAACTGTCTGCTAAAAGGACATCCCCAGCACATTTCTCCCGAGGCAGAGGGTGTGTGGCTGGCGGCCACAAACAGCCCGTCCTTCGCCCAGCCTGGGGCCCCACAGAATGGCTCCTCGGTTCTTGCTTTATTTATGGCCCAAGAGCAGTGACCGAAAGGAGCTATTGGCCTGTTTAATTTGCTCCTGTCGGACCCAAAGCAAACTGGACATTCCCTGGTACAAACCAAGTTGCTGAACACAGAGCTTTGGGGCCCGGGGCATGTGGTGCTGCCGTCCCCACTCTAATATCTATAAAAATGCATAAAAGTAGACACCCACCTCCAGCGGGGAGACCACAGCCTCCAGTGAAACACTCCCTGGGCTCTTGGGGGTGGAGGGGTGTCCACCCCAACTGTGGATGTGACATAGGTGGACACTCTTCCTGGGAGTTTAGACGATTTTTTTTTAATCAATTTTTTTTTTTTTTGGTCACACAAAACCTGGTTGTAAAAGGAAAAGAAAATGCCAGGCCTGTTTGACAGCCATCAGATTTATGATCGTTTTTTAAGCCTCAAATACGTCACAAGAATTGGCCCACCCACTGCACTGCCCTGATTGTAAACACAGCCCCGTGCCCGGCCCTGCTCTGCCTCCATCCGACCCGTGGTCCTCTACTTCTGAACAGCCCTTGTGTCCCACCCCTGGTCTCTGGTGGGTTAAAAAGATGCCTAGCTATGTATATACGGAGAGTACACCATGGAGCTCTCTGGGCTGAACCTCCAAGACAAACACGCCCGCTCACGCCTCCCCTGTCTGCAGGCAGGCCACAGATGTTAATAAACACGGTCGAGGTTTACGGTCTGCCCGTCCGTTTCTCCATCCATTTTACACTTGACAAGTCAGGATGGCATATTACCCCCCCCCCCTTAACGTACAAACTCAGTAAACTGTTGTAAGGCTTGGCAATAAACTTATGAATCTTGGCCTCCAGATGTGGCTGGAAATAAAAGTAAACACAGGGCGTGAGTAACTGCGTTTCAGGTTTGTGCCCTGTGAGGCTGAGTCTGCAAAAACCAGGGTTGAGAGAGACTCATTTGCCCTTTGCAACGAGACATACCAGGAGATCGTTTTCCTAAAGGTAAATGACACAGGAAAGAGATGTCAAAGTCCCCTGGAAAATTTAGGGGAAGGAGCAGAGCGCAGAGATTTGGACCCCTATCCAGAAGACCATTCACAATTCAGCCCCTCTCTGGCCAGGTGGGTCACGGTGCAGCCTCCAGCATCTCTGGCTAGGACCCAGGCCTATGGAAGGCAAGTCTCAGATGGGAAAGAACGAAAGTCAGTCTACCTGCTAGCATTTATACAGAAAAAGGGAAGAGGAAATGTTCAGAAAAGAAAGCAAAGGGTCCCGTGTAATCAGATAGGTCTATTCCAGACATGAAGGTTTTATTTGATTTTATAGGTCAGAAGACTTGCAGTTCCTGAGGGCCTTTCAAGTCTTCATAGTGAAAAGACAGAAAATAACAGCTTGTCTGAAAAAAAAAACGTACTGTGTTATACGCTGGCCTTTATGATTGTTCTTTAGTAGAAAAAAAAGAAAGAGACAGAGCCCTGGCATAGTATTTGACTGACGTAGAATACCGCATGTGTGTTTGGAGAGTATTTGCTTTAGCAAAGTAATAAAACAAAATTCATAAAGGAAAGGTTTTGCTGGTAACAATTCAGTGGAAATATCTGTGAAGCCTTAACCAATTGCACACACTGAAGATGCTCCCTCTGGAAGTGGCTTCTTAGCAGGGGGAACACGACAGGCTGGGCCCGTGCAACAGCCTGGGACAATCATCCTTACCACCCATCTTCATTCAGCCTCCCAGAGAAGAGGCTGATCATCCCCACATTATAGGATGTAACAATATCTGGGTGAAAGCTCGGCGCCTGTAGCTCAAGCGGCTAAGACGCCAGCCACATACCCCGGAGCTGGTGGGTTCGAATCCAGCCCAGGTCTCCCAAACAACAATGACAACTACAACCAAAGAATAGCCGGGCATTGTGGTGGACGCCTGTAGTCCCAGCTTCTTGGGAGGCTGAGGCAAGAGAATCGACTAAGCCCAAGAACTGGAAGTTGCTGTGAGCTGTGACGTCACCGCACTCTACCCAAGGTGACAACTTGAGACTCTGTCTCAAAAAAAAAAAAAAAAAACCTCCATCAGGCAATCCACCAGGAATCCACCAAGAATTGTTGCTTTCAGGAGGTTGGTGGCTACATGCTTAGCATTTGACACGAAAAGAAATAGTTTGGGTTTTACACGTATGGATTTTATATCTCTCTGTCTTCTTTTTAATGGAACTTAAAGCGTAATGTTAAGGTTTTTCGCCACCACAGGATAAGAAATTACAGAATCATGGAATTATAGCCTCAGAAAGACTCACGAAAGGTCGACTTTTAACTCTTGGCCTCTATCCTTGGCTAAAGTAAGAGATCAGCAGGCATGCAGCTGGCTGGCACCACGTATAGACCTGAAGCATGACGTAATATTTTTGGAATTAGGGGATGAGATGTAAAGATTGGAAGATTTTTGTAAGCCTTGTACATAAAAATCTGGATTTGGGGGTGATACCATAAAATGAGAAAGTCGGGAAGCCCCACACCTGTATTCCCACACAGCAACAAACAGCTAACGGTGAGAAGCAGCTGCCTGAGTCAGGTGTGCGCTCTCCTGAGCACTGGGACACACACGGGGACAGATCACTGGCCCTATCCCTTATGGGGCCTGAGCCCTGCAAAAACTCCTCTCCAACTGAGGATTCGTAGCTGGTTTCTTTCATGTGAATGCCAAAGGTGGATATTAATCTGTGGCACGGCTTGGTAAAAAGGCTTCCAGACAAGGAAGAATTTGACAACAATGACTGATTGACACCTTCAAATTTCCCTGTGCAAACCAGTAGAACTTTCAGGGCTGTGACATTTCAGAGTTCCTAATCGTAAAGCCACGTGGGTGGATCTGCTTTAAATCCTTGCGTTCCAGATGTTACCCAACAGCAGCATGAAGGAAACCAAGACGCATCCGGGAAGCACATCTCTTCCTGCCTCACACACGTGCCCCTCCCCTGGGTTACTGTCATATGTAAGTCACAACATCAATGTGTTCTCCAGAGGCTTATCATCTTTCTAAGAGCTTGCAATAGAGTAAATGTATCCTTGTGTAAGGGCACAGAATTCAGTTTGAAGGGGCTTCACCTGGCCAAATCGGGGACCAATTGAACACTAAATAATTAAGTAGTGATATATAATAGTGATATATAAACTGTATTACTAGCACTTTGTGAGCTTGTACAGATAATGAACAGACACGTGTATAAATAAATAGGGAAGAGGGAAAGTCTGCTGCTAATGTAGAATGCCGAGAGCCACACAGTAAGTGTCGAGGGCTCACGGGAGTTGGACAATCATTTGTAGCAGCCACTGGATTGAGCAGGAGCCATCACTGGGTGCCAGTCTGAGAGGGAGTGTTGCATGACTTTGCATGACCTTAATGCATCTCCCACAGATCGCTCATTACTTGCAAGGGAGAAAAAAAAAAACACATTAATTGCACAGTGGAGAAATCAGACAATACTTTGCACAGGTTATCAAAATTAACATCACCCACTGGAGACAGTCCTCCAGATGTGACATCCTGAGAAAGACATGCCACACCTCCTATGCAGTATTCCAGCCAAGAACACCTCAATCTAATTACAGGGAAACTTCAAACACAAAATGAGGAATTTTCAATTTAAAAAAAAAAATGGAGGATAGGTGGTGCCTGTGGCTCAGTGAGTAGGGTGTCGGTCCCATATACCAAGGGTGGTGGGTTTGAACCCAGGCCCTGGCCAAACTACAACAACAACAACAAAATAGCCAGGCATTGTGGAAGGCACCTGTAGTCCCAGCTACTCGGGAGGCTGAGGCAAGAGAATCGCCTTAAGCCCAAGAACTGGAGGTTGCTGTGAGCTGTGATGCCACAGCTCTCTACTGAGGGCAACAAAGTGAGACTCTGTCTAATTAAAAAAAAAACAAAGAGGAGGAAGGGGGACGGCATTCTTCAAAAATGCCAATGTCATAAAAAGTTGTGAAAGGCTATAGAAGTTCCCCAGATTAAAGAGGCTAAAGAGATACGGACAGCTCAGTGCAATAGCTGACTCCAGATCGGATTCTTTACTGGAGGGAAATGGTGTTGAAAAGGAGGAAACTGACACATGTATGAAAATTATAGATTCATACTGATGTAACTTTATGAAGGCGATAACTGAAATGGGGTGATATGACAGGATGTCCCTCTTCTCAGGAAATACACACACTGATGTGTTTAGAGATAAAGGCCCAGGACATATGAACTTACCCTCAAACAGCTTAGGAAAAAAAATTACAGAGAGAAACAGAGAAAATGATAAAACAAATGGGAGTAGAATGTTAAGAAGAGTTGAGTCTGGGTCAGGGGTTGTGAGTGTTCTTTGTGTTGTTTTTATAATGTTTGAAGTCATTTTTATAAAAGTTAAAAACCATGTGTGCACGGATAAAAGCAAGACAGCACCAGAGCACGCCTTTCAAAAAGCCAGCCTGGGCCGGGAGCGGTGGTTCACACCTGTAATCCTAGCACTCTGAGAGGCTGAGGTGGGAGCATCCCTTGAGCTCAGGAGTTTGAGACCTGTCTGCGCAATGTTAATTTACTAAAAATAGAAATATTAGCTAGGCGTTGTGGCAGGGCCTGTAGTCCCAGCTACCTAGGAGGCTGAGACAGGAGGATTGCTTTGATCTAAGAGTTTGAGGTTGCTATGAGCTGTGACGCTGTATCACTCAACCAGGGTGACAGAGTGATACTCTGTCCAAAAAAAAAAAAAAGGATAACAGGGAGGCATTTACATAATGGTAACCAGCAAGGGACCACCAAAGGGTGAAGAAATAAAAGTAAAAGTTAATGTTGACCTCCAGATACATTATTTTATCCAAATGAGAAATGTGAGAACCTAAAACAGAACGTGTCCTCTTGGGGACACGAGGACAAGGGGACGTTGGACTTTACAAGTCACAAACTTGAGGTGGACATACAAATGGCCATACAGAACCAACATTGGGAGATATCTCAAGGGCAGAGAGGCAAGTTTGGGAGCGGTTTCCCTGAGGGCTGCGGTCAAAACCACAGTAAGGGATTGGACTTTAGAGCAGAAATCAAGAGCTCTTGATGCTTATAGCACAGGAGGTGGGATCTCTGGGTGCTGGTGGGTGGTCAGCACTGAACAGTCAGGTGCTGAGCAGTCCCAGGGACCAAGGACTGGAAAAGGCAGCCAGACCCCATGTGGTTTGGAAGGAGAACCAAACCATAGGGTAATAAAAAAGCTGAAGTCAGGTTTCCAAGGTTAGAATAAGATAAGAGGATTCACCGAATTCCCTGCCTCTTGGTAGAAGGAAAGAAAATATTAAATTTTAAGCTAAAAAAGGTCCTCATACAGGTTTTCAAGGGAAAGAGTCAGAGAGGAGAGAGGGAGCAATAATTCATGACCTTCTTCTCAATTGCACCAACAATTCTCTGGGGGGCTGGAGATAGAATCCCAATCCAAGGCCTGAGTAAGAACTACTTGGGAGGCATGGGGAGGCAGGTGTATGGATTTCAGTGCCAAAAACTGGACTGAAATGTATCAAGGTGAGGATGAGGAGCAAACCCACCGGAGAGGCTGTGCTTTTGAGTCCTCTCGGCTGTATTTGTGACCTTGGGAGGGAAGGGGTTAAGAGGGATAGGAAGAGCAAGCACAGAAAGTGGCATGAGGGCAGTGTGCCCTGGCAGGGGTGTTTGTATTCCAGTGGGCCCCCTCCCCTGTCTCCACCCCATCCTATCTGCATATCATTTACCTGCACTTAGTTAAAAACCATGGTAACCAGGAAGGCTGAAGAGACAGTTGAAATGTTAGGAGGATACCTTCCCACAACGGGGCCATGCTTCTGTTTTCTGGGGAACCAGATCCTTTAGGAACAAAGAGTAAGATGACATATAGGCTGCTGCTGATTGTTCCAGCAACCGGATTTGACCTTTATGGGACAAATGAACTGCCTGCATCTGTGGCCAGGTGGTGGCCCAGAGACAACAGAAACCCAGGTTCTCAATGTCTCCATGTCCCTCCTGCCAGCCTCCAGCCATCGGGCTCTGTTCACACGGTCCCTCTGTACATTCTGCAAGCAGGTTGTCACACTCAGCAACCTAGGCAGGAGAAACCCAGCTTAGACCCTGCTGTAGCTCTTGGGTCTTAGCAGGTGGTTAACTACTCTGCATCCTTCCCTATACATGCCCAGAGAATCACAACTCCACTGTTGTACCTTGTGATTGGACAAGATCCCACAGAAAGATGCTCTGGATGGAATGTTTGTGCCCCACCTTCAAATTCATATGTTAAAACCCTCCCTTAATACAATGTAACAGTATTTGGAGATGAGGGCCTTTCAGAGGTGATTAGGTCATAAAGGTGGGGCCCCTGCACAGGATAAGTGCCCTTGTAGGAAGAGCCACAAGAGGGCTTGCTTATTCTCTCTCTCTGCCTCCCTCATCCTGTACCTTGTGAGGCAAGAAGGTGGTTATCGGTGAACCAAGAATAGAGCCTTCCCCAAGAACTTAACCAGGCTGGAAGTCTGATCTCAGACTTACCTACCTCTAGAATGGTGAGAAATACATGTCTGGTGTTTAACCCACCCAAGCCATGGTAATCTCACAGCAGCCCAAGCTGAGACACAAAGGTAAAGGGTCTAAATACATAAGGCTGGGCACAGTGGCTCACATCGGTAATCCCAGTGCTCTGGGAGGCTGAGGCTAGTGGATGGCTTGAGGTCCAGAGTTCAAGAGCAGCCTAAGAAAGAGCAAGACCTGGTCTCTAAAAATAGCCAGGTATTCTGGCAGGTGTCTATAGTCTTAGCTACTCAGTAGGCTAAGGCAAGAGGATCTCTTGAGCCTAAGAGTTTGAGGTTACTGTGAGCTATGATACCACAGTACTCTACTGAGGATGACAAAGTGAGACTCTATCTCCAAAAAAAAAAAAAATATATATATATATATATATATAGTTGGACCATTAAGTTCATGAACTCATTCTAGAAAAATTACTTTGTAGGAAAAGAGTTCTAAAACTGCTTTGAAGGGTGAACTAGATGTTGGCATCAGTTCCCAGCTTCCCAGGGTAGGGGGTGGGGGTTGGTGGTGCTTTGAAGGTGACCATAGTGATACTCAGCAATGAGATCCGTAGCATGTTTTTTAGGGTGAGTTCACAGACTTAATTGTCCAACCTCATAAATACACAACCATGAGCTGGCAATGTCTGCTCTTCCAAGTCTAAGGTTTAAATCACCCGGTAAGGTCCCATGCCTGAGGCCAGGTACACAAGGGTCCCAGTGCCACAGAAAACTGGCTCAGCTCACACCGGGTGGCATTACCAACATAAACACAAACTTACACTCACTCCCGTTCCTCAGGCTCTGAGTCTAAGAGCATTTTCTGCCTTGATTTATTCCATCCTGCGGTCGATAGCAGGAGCCCACACACCTCCAGTGGGATCGGCTCCCCTTGGAGCAAAGGGATCCAGAGACGCATGGTGGTCCACAAGTAGGTTTAAATGTCACTTGAATCCTGAAGATTTTCCTACATTATTGCTCCTTCCTAACCCTCGGGAAATAGTATGAAGTGGCTGCTGTGCCCCAGCAGCTTCTGCCTCCCAGGCCCACCGTGCGGGTTCTCCTCCAGCACCTCCCCTCTGCTCCCCTCCTGGCCAAGTTCAGGAGTGTCTGTGATGAGTGCAAAGGAAATACCCAGTGGCCACAGGCACCCAGAGGCTGCGTGCACCCTGGTGGTCCCTGTCGAAGTGGTCGCGGCTCTCGGCCAGACACCCTTGGTCCTCACGGCTCTGGCCCTGCCAACCACAGACAGCTTCAAACAGAGGCTGTGAAAAGCAACATTGCTTCAGCTCTGCTCCTGCCGCCATCCTGGGAGACAGGGGCCACAAGGAAAATATTTTCTTAAAGTAACTCCCTGGTTTGAGGGGTTTACCTGCCATAGGGGAAATTGGGGAAAAAAAAAAGAAAGCAAGCTAGAAAAAAGCATTAGGAGCTTCTGCAAAAGTAGACTGCACAGAGTGGGGAAAAGAAATGTCACCTCCCTCTCCCAAGACCCGCCTGAATTTGAGGTTTGGCACAAATGCCAAGACAAGGCTGGCCAAAAGAAAAGGTGTGGCCCGGTGAAGGACATGTCCAGGAGTCCAGCAACCGTAAACCCAAATCCCGACCTCACCTACCTCCCGGCTAGGACTGCCGGTGACTCACCCGTTTCTCTTTTGCCTTGGTGGCACCGTCCAGTAAAACACAGGACTTCTGACCTCACTGGAGAGCAGAAAGATTAGCTCATGTTTATAAAGCGCTTTGAAGATGAAAAAAGCCCGTACCTAAAGGGAGCTATTATTATTATAACTACCTGTGAAAAAAGGGAAGAAAGATTCCCATCTATGTCTAATAATTATCTCCAGGTACTCACAGAACTAAAGGGGCAGGGGGAGACCGGTGTGGGCAGCGCCTCCTAGGAGCTCACACCAGAAGACGAGGCTTCCCTAAGGGGAGGATGGGGAGATGTGGGCGGGGTGTGGGGTGGGACACGGGGGAAAGTGACCGTGTGGCCTTAGGGAGTGATAAAACACAGCACAAAAGGGCACAGAATCAGAGAGGGAGAGAGCAGCAAACCTTCTTCCATCTGATTTTAATCCTACAGAATCCTCTTAAGGACAAAGTCTCCGCCCCGTGGGGCTTCCATGCCTGAAACATCTCCCCCCCACTCTCCATGTGCTAATTTCCCTTCCTTAAAAAGAGAAAGACAATCTCAAACCCAAAGGCTCTGCAGACAACAGCTCCTACCTAGAGTTTATCCACATTGCTTTGATTTCATTGTGCCCAGTGTTTGTATATTGACTTTGAATGTACGAGAAGTGATACTGGTTCACTGTATTTCACTTTAAATTTGTGTTTCTTCAAATCACTGTTTCTCAACCTTGGCTCTGCTGGCATTTGGGGCTGGATCATTCTTTGTGGTGGGGACTGCCTGGGCCTCATAGGATGTTAAGTGTCATCCTTGGCCTCCTCGACTCAAAAAATGCCAGTAGAGTTTCTCCATGTATCCAGTTGGGACACCCCAAAATGTCTCCAGACACTGCCCCGTGCTGCCTGGGGGGCAACACTACCTCCAGCCCCTCTCACTGCAGCTGTGAGATCAACTCAGTTAAAAACAAAACAAAAATAAACCAAAAAACCCTTAAATATAATAAACCCCCCATTGCCTGACACTTGAGCAACCAGCATGTGACCCAGACTCCCCTACAAAAAAACCAAGAGTTTAAGCTTCGCGCACCAGGCCTCAGTAAGCCCACACTTTGCACATCCCTCCCAGGGCTCCCCTGTGCTCTCTGTATCAATCATAAGTGTTAACATGTATTCCTTAAAGTTAAAAAAAATGGCAATGAAATCAAAAGAAGTATGGAAGGCTGTTTCAGTAAAACTTCACACTGCTTACAAAGCTGCTTTGTAACACAGTATAGTTGTATTAAAGTGAAGTTTGTCTATGTCTTAATTTGCTTTTAATTTGTGTATTTCAATATTACTATCAAGTCAGTACAGAGTTTACAGTATGGTATAGTACAGGGTATAGAATTGGACAGGTCGATTTTTAATAGTAATTCCTAAGTAGCCAGAAACTATATTTATCCAGAATCTACCAATCCCCACGATGGGTGCCAGATAACGAGGATGTTACTATAGGTTTAAACAGTAAAGTTGGATTAAAATGGCCCCAATTTAGGAAAACCTGTAACACAGAAGCAGTCCTTCCTGCCTATATCTGTTCCGGCCCCAGAACCTTAAGGTCCTGAGGGCAGGTGTGTATTCTGGGCCCCTCCTATCCAAATACCATCATTCCAAAGGGTGCCCTTTATGGCAGGGGTCCGATCTGTGCTGACTGATGACAAGGGTTTTAACCATTTCTGGAAGCCACAAACAGGCGTGTTTGGAAACAAAGTTCATTCCAGGCCCTTCCCCTGGAGTCAGGCTCTGTTTATCAGATCTTGAGAACTAGGTGGACACCCACTTGTCATGGCCGGAGCAATTGCCCAGAGGCCAGAGAAAGGATTCTGGAGGGAAGGGGGATAGATGGTCCCCGGGAATGGATGACAAGACACCTAAAGGAATGTTTTCAAGTAAGTTCTGGTCCTTCCGTCCACCTTAGCAATGGAGAAACTGACAGAAAGGAGGCCTGGTGTGTCCCAGGACAAAGTCATTCCATCACAGAACAAGGCCTAGAGCTCCAGGGCCCCTCCAGGATAAATTCTCTCCAACACGGCACTCCGTGTGGCAGCAGCACTCTGGAGAGAATGTCACTGCCCTGATACCAAACTATGAGGCAGAGGCTTGTAAAGGGGGCTGGGCTTTGCCGTATGAAAGTCAGTGGCAGCAAAGCTACATCAACGGAATAATTAAAACCTGCTTTGGCAGCCACCCAGCAGGCTCCAGAGAGCCTGCTCTGTCCACCCTGGGGCCCCCAGCACCCACCAGGTGGGGCCTGTGAGCACCTGCAGTGGTGGGGGGTTCCTTGGCACGCCCATCTCCTGGTTTCTCTGGCTGTTGTCCTTCCCTCTGCCTCTCCTATCCGGCATTTTCATTCCTCACCTCCTTCTCCTGATATCACAAGGAAGTTAAACGGCCAAACTTCCTGGTTCACCCAAAGTTAAGACTGTCAATTAAATAGACGCCAGGAAAAATAAAAGTCTGATTTTGAAGACTGGGTGTCAGCGCTGCTCAAAATACTTCTCTGTCTCAGGAACTGGCAATCAGGTATGTAAAGCACAGTTTCAACTCACAAAAGGGGTTTCCTGGGCCATTCTCGCCACCCTCCAGTCCTGTCTCCCCAGGTTCTCCCTTCTGGCATGGTGGTGGTGGCAGGAATCCTTCATACTGTGCCCTGGGCATTCCTAGGACACCCTGGGAGGCAGCTTTTATTTTTCTTGGTGTTTAGATGAGAAACTGGAGGCCACACATCTTGTAACTGACATGACTGTGGACTAAGGGTCTATCTAACCGGGTTCATCATTTCTGACACCCACAGAGCTGCCCCCTCGATGTGCTCCCTCTTTATAAGCAAAGCTAATGTTGCCTGGTTACCCTCACTCTACAGTTTGGAGAACCTACCCGATATAGGCTGGTGACAGACATTAACCAGGTGACTTACCACTGCTATCCCATCAACAAGCTAGCCCATCAATCAATTCATCACTGAACCTGCCATATCAAGTCCCAGAGAAAGCCCTCCAGGCACCAGCCAGGCACGGGAGGTACCGTCTCACTCTGAGAAGCTGGCATTCTCATGCCCGCTTAGAGAGATGACGGGGCGGCACGTGACTCACGGTTACTGCTGGGGAGTCAAGAGAAACTTCTCGTGGGCCAGAGCTGCTTGGTAGGAGAACTGGGACTTCGAGCTGGGCCCAGGATGGTGAGAAAGATACAAGACTTGTGAGGTACAAACACAGAAGCCTGCGCCCTTATTCACATTCTCTGCGGCCCTGACAGGGACCCCTCAGTTCTATGCCGCCAACCGCTTCTGGGAGGCTTTCAACTATCTATTAGGCCTGATGCATCCCTCCAAAACACACAATAGAAAAACAATTCACAAACAATAATACCCAAACTCATGTCTATTCAGCTTCAGGAGACAGATGAACTTTCTTTAGTAACAAGCTTCTGCTTTGTTTAGAAGAGCTTAATAGGAGACAGTATTTTATTTATTCACAAAGAACCTTGTGACATCCCTATTATATGTCAGCCATTTGCCAGCCCCTGGGAATAGGAGAAGGAATAAGACACAGATATCACTGTTTGGGAACGTCAGGGAGCGATGGGGGAGACTTTGATGGAAGATGAAAAATAAACAAAAGTTCTAAAAATTATCCTATGGACAAATGACAACACTCCCCGCCCCTGACATTGACCAGGTCTCCCCGTTTTCCAAGTGCTTGCGTGAACGTGCTCCCTTTCCATGCTGAAGACAAATCCCTGAGAATGAATGAGCTGAGGACATTATAGGCCCGAAGCCAAGCCAAGATGGGCCGTACTTGTCCAAGAGTGATGCATGGTGGATGAGATGGGGCAGGTTTTATAATCTGATTCAAATCACTTATCAGCAGTTTTCTGCACTCTCATCATCCCGATCTACAAGGTAACTCCACTCCTGGAATCCCACACAGGTAGACCCAGTGACCCAGGACGGACGTTTATTGAAGAGCTGTTCTCCGTGGCACCCACGAGTTTGGGACAATGCAGGTGTCCGTCACTAGAGGAAGGGATACACAAAGAGTAGCCCATGTACTCTGCTCCTGCCTGGATGAAGAGAGGGCAGATGTTCTCTGCCACGGCCAGATGTGCATGAGGCTCCCTTCTTAGTCACAATCATCTAGCTGTGCTCCCAGTGTGACAAGTAGCCACAGATGACACAGAAATGCAGGGGTGTGGCCGGGTGCCAGAGAAACTCTGTATTTACCAAAACAAATGGCCAGGGGCCTAGTCTGCTGACCACTGGCCCAGAACACTCTTTCCCCAGGTATCTTCCTGGTTTCTGTTCAGATGTTACCTCCTGAGAAAATCTCTCCTGGCCACACTCTTGGCAGCCCCCTGCATGGCTCCCCAGCCCTCACCCTCTCTATTTGTATCACAGCATCCATCACTTCTAGAACTCTTTGCCTGCCTGGTTGGAGTCTGTGTTCCCCTCTGACGATGGAGGGCAAAGAGGTTTTTCCGTTTTGTTTATCACTAGTGCCCCGCGCTTGGTAGATGCTCCGTGAATATCTGCTGAGTAAAGGATAAGCCGTATCCATCAGTACATGTCACCCACCAACATCCGTGTCCCTCACTTTAGGGTCAGAGAAGTCTGGGGTCAGTGGGTTGCCCGGCCCCCTCCCTGCACACAGAGAGGTTGCGTGGGAAACCACCCACACAGATCTCAATCTGTTTTCTTTCTCTCTTTTTTTCCTACATCTCCAGAGAAACAGGGAGGTGAACTGCTTGTTGGCACCAGGTCCCGGGTCATCGTTCTGGGCCACCATTAAGACAACGCTTGGAGCCAACAGCATTTGCCCTTAGAATCTACCAATCTCTTCTAAACACGTCACAGAGGACTTTAGGAGAGGGAGAGAAAGACAAGGGGGTCGGAGCTACTCCTGACAGTCTACCCTACATCCACCAAAGGCCAGTCCCCCTGCTCTTCAAGAGGCTGATAAGAGACTTTTTGTTAGTAGAGAACAGTATCACCCCTCTACCTCCAGCAACTGTGGGTTCTTCCTCCCTGAACTCCAAAACCAGTTTCTCAGTGCTGACGTAGTAAAAAAATCTGCCTTCCTAAACCTCAGGGCTTTACAAGACGCCAAAATCCTCAACCACCCCACAGCCCACAAGATTTTGCAGAGCAGATTATAATCCTCAGCCTCCCTCCCTTCCTTGTGAATCACAAACCAGCTAATCTCCACGGAAGGATCTACTGCTCCCATCTTCCCACAGGGAGAGAAATCAGACCGGACTGCTGGCTCAGAAAGAAATCCGTGCCCACCTAATCCACAAAGGGACCCAACTAAAGCTCTTCCCTAAATGACAGTCCAAGGGACTATTAATCTTTACTGTCTCCTTGGCCACTCACTTTTCTACCTCCCTGCTCCTCTGGACACAACCTCTAAGAGCCCCATGCGGCCCCAGAGTCCCCGGCCTCTCAGTCTTACTGGAAGTTTTCGGCCACACTTTCTGTCCAACCGGTTCTGCCCTTTATTTTTGTTTCAGGGAGGATTATCTATCGCCATGGCAATGTCCAGGTGACAGAGGCAGGAGGGGGAAGAAACCCACCTGGACTCAACTAATCCCTTAAAGCCTGTCAGAAGCAGCAGCTTCGGAAAATGAGAAACCAGGCCAATGTTTAGTATCCATCACGGGACAGAATAAACTAGAAAACAGCTGAGCTGTGACCGACAGGCAACACTCCGCAAAGAGAACCGTCAGCCAAGTGCCCCTAAAGGCTTTGCAAGTTGCCCTGCACGGGAGAGTTCCCTGACGCCTGATTTTACTTTCAGAAAGAGCCAGGCCTGAAGAGAAACAGAAAGCAAGCTCTGTGCTTAGGAAAAAGGAAAGTGGTTTCAAATGTGACTCAGGTCACCCTCAGGGATCCGAGGATCAGCAGGGCACGTGCACCTCCTGTCCAGGCCATGCTGGTCATCTCTGTGTGCTGCCCCCATGGTGTGGCCCTCCTATAGGCACCTCTGCCCAGGGAAAGGAAAGGCAAACAAAACCAGACCCAGCTCCTAGGTGTTAGCTCAGCACAGTCCACAGTGGCCTCTGTTTATGAGGAACTGGGAGGCCCCTCAGGCTACCAGCGCTCACAGAGAACGGGGGAAATGAGGAATTCGGGGGAAATCTCACGAGGACGAACTCCACAGGTACCCGTGTCCTCACGTATCCACACCAACGGACAGACCCAACCAAACAGTAAGTTCACAAATATGAACTTGTAACTGTAGTTTATTCTTTTTCAGAGGTCTGTTTTTTTAAAAAAAAAAAAACAAACAAACAAACAAAAAAAAACATGAGCTAGAAAACAGCTAAAGAGCCGGCATCCCCAATGATTGGTTTCCCCAACCAAACGCATCACCAGTTCCCCTGCCACCCCAGCAATCTATCTGCACCTGCCTCCAGCTCCCTTTTTTTATCCAATCCTTAAGGAGGCACACACTAGTTTATTGTCTCCTCTTGGCTCAGTTATCCACACAGACAGGATACCTTAAAAGTGTTCCCATCCTTGCAAAGCCAGGAAATCAAAGACAGGACAGGACCTTCCAATGACAGCAGTGGGTGCATGCTCTTCCTTCTCTCAAAAAGTATCCGTGTAGTGAGAAGGCCTGATAGGCCCATTTCGCTGGAGAAAGTTGCCAGAGCCCAAAGGCTGACACCTCAGAGAAAGTCTGCAAGCTGTACAGGGCTGGCCTTGCCTTTCTGATACCAGTGAAAGGTGATCACTGCCTCCCGGGCAACTGGGGCACTCGTGCCACAGAAGGTGACATTGCAGGGGACAGGCAAAGTTTGTGCAAATCATGGGTCTGCAGCAGGATTTTATGGAGGAGCTTCTTGGAGAGTAATGTTGTGGTCATTGGCCAGCAAGCTATCTGCCCCAGAGCCACCGGCTCCCCTGTGAACATGCAGAGGAGAGTTCTTATTACCACTATGGATACAGCATCAGTCGCTAACAATGAGGTCCCAGGATGGAGGACGCACATCCTTGAATATACACACACACGCACACGCACATGCACACACATGCTGCCCCTTCTACACATGCAACCTGGGTTCAGAGCCCCGTCTTCTAGGGCTGGGATTCTTCATCCTGAGAATCCCGGGTGTTACCCCATGGGAACAAGCTCTCTGAAGCCACACGTGGTTGAAACTTCTCTCTCAGGGACAACAACTGGGACATCTCCCAGGCACTGGCTCCCTTGGGAATGTGTGAGTGGCTCCCCTGGGGCAAAGAACAACTGCTCAGGGTGACTCACACACCACGTTCTCAGCCCTGTCACCCATGGAGCCAGGCTTCCCCTCCATTACTCAGCCTCCTCTCCAAGCTCATTCCTGTAGCGGGCTGGCCCCAGACTGGCCACTTTGCTGGGGTTGGCGCCGGGTCAGGGCAGCAACTTCTGCACCCCTGCCTGGTCCCCTCCATCAGCCCCAAGCCAACACATATCGTTCCACGAGAAGCAGGAGGGGGATTAGGTGTGGGGTTTATGGTGGCCAGAGATGTACAGGCAGGAAGAGAAGGTGCCTGCCACTGACAAGCAGGAAGGTCAGCTCCGGAATCACCTCTTTGAAATCCCCTATGACACCCACTCTGCTTACTCCCCTCAACCATAGTTCCTAGGCTTTGCTTCTTCTGGGACTGGGGTACTGGACATTTGAGACCTCTGGCTGCTTTAAACCCTCTCTAAAACAAAGGAGAAGCAGACAGAGTCTAAACAGAAGACATAAACACGCCACAGGTGAAATAAAAGGTGAGCTTCCCAGCCAGTGCTGGTTTCATAAGTAGACCCCACTCGCAGAAAGGAGAAGGGGTGGGGGGGAACACGTGTTATGCCCCCTTCTACTGCTACCCCCATACCAACCCATCCAGCAGCCTGGGCGTCCCCTGCTTATAGGCATTTTAGAACAGATGCCTTCTACAGATGCCGCAGACTTCTGTGCTGAAACTCAGCGTGTTTCTGAAAAAAGGCATAAGCATCACTGTTCCTTCCAAAGATACTTGATTTATTTTCTTCTCTGACAGTGAGTGGGTTGTATTCCAATCAGCATTAAGCCCAACAATTTGTATTCTCAGCTCTGGTTTTTACCCTCCCTGTTTGATAATTAGGCATTGAGATGGGGTATTGGCAAACTTTTCCTGTAAAGGGCCAGATAGTAAGTGTTTTTGACTTTGTGGGTACTGAAGTCTCCATCAGAGCTACTCACCTCTATCTTTCTAGGATAAAGGAACCCATAGACACTGAGCAAACCAGTAGGCACGGCTGAGTCCCAATAAAACTTTATTCATGGACAACGAAATTTAAATTTCATATAATTTTCACATCTCACAAAATATTATTTTGACTTTTTTAAACTTTGAATGTGAAAATGACTCTTAGTTTATAAGTTTTTACCAAAAACATAGAAAAAGTAGGCACAGGTTGCTTTGGGACTATGTGGGCTACAGGTGATCAAGTCCTGGTCTAAAATCAAATGTTTAACAGGAACATGATAATCGTGAAAAATGCTAACACTTTTTGAGTGCTTATCCTATGAAAGCACTTGACATGTAAAACTTTCTTTTCTCATATTAACACATGCCATTCGTGAATATTTTTCCTGTTTTGGGAGCCTAGGACTCTGAAACAGAAGACAATTAACTCGCCAAGTTCACATGACACGGATTTGGACCTGAAATATGACTCCAGAAAGACACGCGGGACCCATGTGCTTGGCATCCTTGAACAGACCCCTGCGGGTTAAGTGAAGTGCTAGTGAGACGATGGTGCCTAAGAAGCCACCCTCGGGCTTTGTGTGGCCAGTTCACGGGAGCCACCCTGGAGGAGGGACGCCCTTCATCTTCCACGCCAGTTCCTCCTAGACATTTCACCCAAGTGAAACACAGCTCAAATGGACTCCAAAAATAGTTTAGAATTGGGCCGAGGGAGGAAGGTACGTGCATTTTACCAATAGTCTGGTTGCGCCTTGGATGGTCAGAGAAATAACTGTGGTTAAGGGACCAACTGCAGAGACAGGAGCTGAGGAGCTCATCATTTTCAGCCCTGGCTGGTGAATGGGCACGGTGCCCTGTAAATTGCACCCCAGGGTCCCCAGAAGCAGGGTTCTGCCCTATTTGTTTCCCCGCAACCCCCAAGAGGCCTCTTCCTCCAGCCGCTCAGCTCTTCCAAATATTCCTGTTTCTATCCTTGTCCGGGCCCAGCCCTTCCCCACCGCCAGCCTCCACGGTCCAGAGTGGATGCAAAACGCCCCCAAGAGCTGCGTCTCCACCTGCCGCCACCCAGACAGAATTCCATTCAGAATGGGGGCCTCAGGGGAAGAGAGCTGGGTGGCTGCTTTCAGTTCTTTTTAGGCCCAATGCCCAATTTCTTTTCCATTCCGGGCACCGAGGCGCATCTGGGTAGAAGAGTACACTCACTGGCTGCCTCTGGGCCCGCCACACCCGGTGGAAAGCCACAGACGGACCCGGGGTACAAACCGACTGTCTGCTGGAGCTGCCCTCCGCCCTCCAGACACGCACACAGGTTTCCTAATCCTCAGGACTTCAGAAAAAGGAGGCCCGGCCCGCCCCGCTGCTCCTGCAGAGGCTGACCGGGCAGGAGGCACTTTTTCATTATGTAAACACTTGGCTGGGTCGTCTTTCTCTGCATCCTGCTAGCAATTCTGTATCCGGTTTGGGAATTCCAGGAACATCTGTGATTGTCTTTTGCTCAGCCACACATGTGCGGGCTGCAGGCCTCGGTCATGTTCCTACCTGTGGCGCCCCGTCATTAGCCCTGAACCGTGTGTGCCTTTCTCTCCCCGGCAGCACAACATATAAAACCCCGGGCCGGTAACCACACCTGAGGGGTTCCACCCCCAGCCGCCTCATCCTGCTGAGACCAGAGGCACAGAGACAAGAGCACATTTCTGACGGGGAGAAATGTCAGGCCTAAGAGGGCGTGTCTGAACAGTCCAAGTCCTCTAACCAAACAGACAGCGCATGCTTAACACAGCACCCTCCCCGGGCTTCTCCCTCCGTGTTAGCTTTTGTGTGGCAAGGCCAGGGGAGGCTGGGTGGAAAAGGTGAGGTGCAATCAAGTTCAAGACTCTCAGGAGAGGCGCTCGCCTGCTTTGGGTCCATTTCAGGCAACCCGGCTGACCTCGACTTGGATCAGAGAACGACTCTTCAGTCTTACCTTTTCCCCATCATTTTGGCTTCACCCTCTCTCCCCCACAATCATTCAGTCCCTGCGTTGTGACATCTACCTCCCCAGTGTCACCTGCTTTCATCACCCGCTTGTCTCTGCCACGGAGGAGGCTCCAGCTGGGACCCCTGTCGCTGCCCCCTCCAGTCCACGGACCAGCCCTGCTCTCCTGCCATGTCTCCCTCACCAACCTGCTCCCAGGGGGGCTGGGCCAAGTCAATCCCTAGCTCAGGGGCTTCCCACACTTCCCGAACTCCTGGGCCTGACTGCTGAGACCCTTGCTCACCACTCTAACCCTCTCTCCTGCACTCCAGGCCTCCAACTGCCGGTCCTGAAGCCCCACCCAGACCCACCGCTGGCCCTCGCCTTCCACCTGAAATGGACCGTCCTCTTCCCCACTCCAGCTCTGCCTTCCAGCCTCCCCTCTGACAGCTTTCCATCTCTCCCCCAGATGCTGCCGCGCGTCCCTGCACTGGAGTTTGTTGTGTTGCTAACCCGGTGCTCAGACATGACTCTGCTTCACACTTCTCGCTCTGCCCCTAAAGACAGGAAGCAGAACTTACACTTCTGAGCCCGAAAGAAACGCTTTGCACAGAGCAGGTCCTCATCTGTCAGGAGCACATAAAAACATTCTCTCCCTGTCCTCTCACAGCCATCACTGGAAGAAGCTTCTAAACCAGGCGTCCTCAAACTCCAGCCCACGGGCCACACGCGGCCCGCCTAGGACGTTTATCCAGCCCGCCGGTGTTTTTGCCGCCACTGCCTGTCCTGCTTAGCAGCTGACTCATCCTGGGGCTCACAGTCTGGCCCTCCAATGGTCTGAGGGACAGTGAATCGGCCCCCTGTTTAAAAAGTTTGAGGACCCCTGCTCTAAACCAACCTTCTCAACCTTCCTAATGCCACGGCCCTTTAATACTCACATTTGCTCACACGAAGAAGGATTCACACTGTGTCAGACTGGAGAGAGGCCCCAGGCAGCATGGAGTTCTCGGCAGTGTCTTCCAAGGCTTCCCCGTGGGGCTGTGGGGAGGGGTGGCAAACCTCTGAGATGTTCCAGCCCCCTCGGCTGCCCCACTCAACCATCCCACATATTCGACTTTCATGTGAAATTCTACTTACACAAAGGGTAAGTGGCTACATGTTTTTTTAACCATTAATGTACTCCAACCAGTTCCCCTTAATTAAGAGCTGAGTGAAGCCCAGAGAGGGGGGATGACTGCCCAACGTCACCCAGCGGGGATCCAACATTTCACACGAAATGTCCACAGACACAATACTGGCAGCTCACTCAGCCCATTTCAGCACGTGGTATAAGTGAAAAATGAACACACCCATGCCCAGGCCTCTAGGCCGAAGGTTTGAGAACTCCGCCCCTGAGGAATGCCTTTCTGATTGAAAGATCAGTCAACAAGACAAAGAGAAGCCAGGTCTGAGATCCTGAGATTATGATGAACTCTGAGTCTGAAAGCAGCTTTCTGGAATCAGATATAACCTCTGCATGTCAGAGTGGGGGGATTTCGAACAACTTTTTTTTTTTTTTTTTTTTTTTGAGACAGAGCCTCAAGCTATCACCCTGGGTAGAGTGCCATGGCATCACAGCTCATAGCAACCTCTAACTCCTGGGCTCAAGCGAGTCTCCTGCCTCCGCCTCCCAAGTAGCTGGGAC
>CAUYQV010176427.1:0-63632 GCA_963574575.1 Galagoides demidoff | reverse complement strand
CATCCTTCTTTCCCTATAAATATACACAGGACTTTCTTTTGTAGGTTTATATGAGTCTGATCTCCAAACCCCAAGTCAGAATATCAAACTGAGCGTATTTGTCATTTTTTTTCTTGATATGTTGATAAACATGGCATTTTGGGAGAGCAAAAAATGACCTCGCCAAATTGCTGCATTCAGGTAAATTTTAAATGGGTTTCAATGAATTCAAAATGAAACACTCTACTAAGGTTCTTGGAAAGTTTATGGAACAAAGTCTGCTTCTCCAATGAGAACAACTTGGCCATTTTCTCTGCGTGTTGCTCTCCTCCCCACACGACTCAGTCCCGTAGTTACATTTATTGGTTGTTTACTTACTTTGAATGCCCTTCATTCCGCTAAGGTTTGTGAGGGGTGAGAAAGGGAGCTGCAGAATGCCTGGGTTGACTTGAAAAGAGATGGTGTGTGGCCAGCATGAGGATGAGTCGGGAAACTGGGGGGAACTTTGGTTTTTGAACAGCCTGTTGATTGTCCCTTCTATTAAATGGAAATGCCAAGGAATGATTTAATTCGATTAAACTGTTAAGTTATTACTATCCTGTTCATTGATGGAGTCTGATAAACTTCAATGCTTTTATGTAACGGTAACATTTTCTAAATATAACATTTTCTGTTGGTTCAATACAAGCTGTCATGTTACGTTAGGTCCCCAAAATAGTAGTTTTCAAATTGTTTGCAAAGGTATTGGTTATCATCAGGTAAAAATACGTATGTTCATACAAATTAAGAATTGCTATATAAATATGGATTGTACTTACCCTGACATAAGCTATTTAATTATATACACTCTCTTGTGACCTGACCTATGAGCTGTTGGATTTTGTTTTGTTACAAAGGGTTTTTTTTCCCCCTTTCACAGTGGGATTAATAATTTTAATGGCTAAAAGGTTCATTTTCACTTTTTCTTTATTGGATACTTATTGTCAAATGCTCACAGAAAGTCTAGCCCCATGATGTTTGAACTTTGACTCATACTTTGAAGACCCCTGCATTTAATTGGCTATTTGATGTGATTCATCTCACACACAGAAATTTTTTATTAAGGAAAACATAAGGGTAGGAGATAAATGAAGCTACATTATCCTTTTGGGGGGCCAGTCTTTTAACTGACACTTTTTGCTTTTTATTATTTCTGTTTCATTTATATATTTGTTCAATGTATTGCTTCGTTCCACAGTGTAACAAAATTTTATATTAGCTTGTTTTTTTTTGTTTGTGTTTGATATTTTTGAGACATGGTCTCACTCTGCCTCTGTTCCTCGGATTAGAGTACAAGTGACATTATCACAACCCCCTGCAGACTCAAACTCCTGGGCTTAAGCTGTCCTCCTGCCTCAACCTCCCATGTGGCTGGGACTCCAGGTGCATGCTGCCATATGAGGCTAAGTTTTGTATTTTTTGTATAGGCAGGGTCTTGCTATGTTGCTCAGGTTGGTCTCAAAATCCTGGCTTCAAGTGATCCTCCCCACTCGGCTTCCAAAGGTGCTGGGATTACAGGTGTCTGCCATTATGTCTGGCCTGTTACCATTTTTAAGATAGAAATAATCCATATTTTGGGGAAAATGGACCATTATTATTTAAGGAGTTACTCTGTGGAGGATAGTTCAGAGTCCCTGCTGGTTGTTCCACTTTGAATTTCTCCATGTAGTTGAAATACAACATTTTTAATGGTGAACTTTTCTATGTTTTTTTTAATTTATTTTTTTAGAAGTCATTTTAAAAGAAAGATGATCAAAAAAGCCAATTCATTATCATTTCTATTTGGATATTATTTTAGTAATTATATTTATCTACTGTAAATTATTAACAGCTAATTAATTATAATTAACTTAGTAATGGGAAATAGAAATGAATTACCTATATGATAGGCAGTTTTTAAATTATAAGACATTGGATGCTTAGAGAGCAGTGTAAGACTTATAAGTATAGTTTTTTAAAATATTAAAATTTAGAATTTGAAATGATGTCTGTCCTGTTTTATCCAAGAGTGACCAACATTAATTTCCTTATTTTTAAATGACTATTGAGTTAATAAAATGAATAATGAAAAATTAAGAAAAATGTTTATATTATCCTCTAATAAATAAATGTATACTTTAAATACTTTAATAATAACTTACTGATGAACAAACATGTATACAATTATTTTTATAGGTTTAGAAATTCAGATATCTAATAATAATGCTAAAGGTGAAAAGTTTCATGCATCTTCATGATGTCAGTTTGTTGGGCTTGAATATTAGAATTCTATTTCAGTTAAAGTATGGCTTGTCAATTCCCATATAATTCCCGCCACCCATAAGGACTGAGCAATATTAAGGCCAGAAAGGGAAGCCTGTATTTCTCCCTCAGAAGGCTCTCTGCTAATAGATCCCGAATGTCTGAGATCTCAATTTTCGTGGCTGCTTGGACTCACTGTAGGTCCTGTGTTTTTCCTGGTACCTGGTACTTTCCGACTTATTCATTTTCCCTCTTTATTTTCTCTGGGCTGGTTTGGCTTCCCTTCTGGTGTTCTTATCCCATTTCTCACGGGAGCCTTGCTGCAGTCCAGTGTCCTTCCCCATTAACCCAACGGATTTTCACTAGGGAGCTCCATGACTGTTAGATGCCCTAGTTCCGCCCTCTCCGGTTGCTCCTTGATGCTCCTATTACCTGAGAGTGCATTCCATGGCCATCTGATGGATACTAAATCTTTTGGGTTCTGGAAAATGTAATGCTCTTTGGAGACAAATGAATTTCAAGGTGAGCTTCTTTGTGACACTGTGAGGGTCTCTCCTGTTTTGTGGGGCAGATGATATCAACACACTGAAAAGTACAGAGTTTGGTTTGACTCAGGAGCTTTAAAGTGGAAGTCCTTTATAGCGGTCTACCAATGGTTCTGACAGACAAAGGGCAATCAAACAGAAGTACCATACTGCGTGTTTGTTAAAGGTGGATTTCAACACGTAGCTTTTTTCTTTGGGACAAAACTTATATCGTATAACTCGTTCTTAAAACATGATAGAGAGATTTGTAGGTGTTATATAGCCTTGGCAGTAAATAAGAAAATCAAAATAATGGTCATGATTGTGGTTAATAAGGTGAAATATATTTCATTAATTATGAAAAGTACAGTTCCTCAGATGTTGGAGCTTGTTGCGCGGTTTAATGTACATACGTAGGTATGGATACAAAGCAAGAATGAAAGAGAGGGAGACATGACAGAGAAAGAGATGACAGCTTGGAGACAGTGGTGACAATGAGGGGGAGTGCCTTTAGTAAAATACTGTGAATTCTTCCAGTAAAAGGATGACTTTTCTTTCTCTTAGAAGCAGAAGATATTGGAGAACCAAGAAAGAGCTTTTCCCAAGCTCTAAGAATAAGTTATACAATATAAGGTTAAGTGGTTTATTTTAGGTGAATTTGAATAATTATTATAATGGTTAGAGGCAGCAAAAAGAAGTTTGCTAATTTAAGAATTTGGGGTAGACTCGGCGCCTGTGGCTCAAGTGGCTAAGGCACCAGCCACGTACACCTGAGCTGGTGGGTTCAAATCCAGCCCAGGCCTGCCAAACAACAATGACAACTGCAACCAAAAAAAAGCCAGGCATTGTGGGGGGTGCCTGTAGTCTCAGCTACTTGGGAGGTGGAGGCAGGAGAATCGCTTGAGCCCAGGAGCTGGAGGTTTCTGTGAGCTGTGAGGCCACAGCACTCTACCTAGGGCAATAGCTTGAGGCTCTGTCTCAAAAAAATAAAAAAATAAAAAATAATTTTGGGCAACATTGATCCATGTAATACAGACTATAATCCTTTTGGAAAAACAAAGCAAGGAATGTCCAATTTTTTAAACGAGGTTCTCTAATCGGTGATAGTTCTAATTGTTTAGTATTTATTAGCAGATCCTTTGTTTCTTTTTCAATTTTTTTTTTTTTTTGATACTGAAGATGATAGATAAGAATTGTGAGGTCCTTTATGGGCATGCAACAAAAAGTTCTTTATCCTATTAATTAGTGCAGCTCTATTTCAGGTCCCCTTTGGAATAAGTTTCTTGGTATTTCAGTTTCTCCTAGGTTGGTGAACCTTACAATCTAAGTTTCTTGAGAACTGACCTTCTCATGGGGTTTTTTTTTTTTTTTTCCCTTGTGTTTATCATTAAGCTCAGACAAGCAGAACTCCTGGGCGACCTTATCCATATACGATTTGACACTGTTAAAAAAATTACTCAAATCTATCCTCAAAATCATGCTCCTATGTTAGGACAAAAAATGCATGTTAATGCTTTAAAACAAAGGAACAAAATGCTAGAGGGAAAGAAACACAGCGTGTTCAATGTACTAACCATAATCCCGATTCATTTGTCCTCATTGGTACATTACTGAAAGTAGACTACAACTGCGAACTGATAAGATTGTGTATCTTTATGATATTTGCTCTTCCCGTGTGGATGATTCCTTTCCTGAAAAGCAAGCTTATTTTTTCCCTCTGTCCCTAGTGCATATGTTACACTCCTTGAGAAGTACTACAGTAAAGAAAAAAGAGAAAACTTATTTAGTGTAGCTTTCTCTAATTGATTTAATAAGAGGAACTTTGTTATTACTGCCTGGAAGATAGACCACAATATACAGGGCTGAAAATGCCTATATAAAGAGAGTCTGTGAATGTGAGTGTGGGGAAATACCTCTGCAGACTCACCCAAATTCAGCCAAAAAATAAAAAAAAGTAAATAAATATGAGTTAGTTAGCAATTAAAATATCAAGCCATCCCAGTGTCATGGAAATACCACATTGATTATGGATAGAGTAACCTCCAACATGCTATATCCCTTTAGTGAGCCTGTCCTCACAGTAACCTGCAGAGCTAATATTCAGCTGCCATATCTAGGATTGCCATATTGGTTGTTTTTTTTTTTTTTTTTTTTGAGATGGAGCCTCAAGCTATCCCCCTGGGTAGAGTGCCATGGCATCATAGCTCACAGCAACCTCCAACTCCTGGGCTCAAGCGAGTCTCCTGCCTCTGCCTCCCAAGTAGCTGGGACCATAGGCACTCGCCACAACGCCCGGCCATTTTTTGGTTGCAGCCATCATTGTTGTTTGGCGGGCCCGGGCTGGGGATTCGAACCTGCCACCTTCGGTGTACATGGCTGGCGCCTTAGCCTCTTGAGCCACAGGCGCCGAGCCGCCATATTGGTTGTTGATAAGCAACATTTATTCTCATTGGTGTGTGTCATGCTATACATCTTTCTGGGATATTTTAATTATCATCTTTAATTACACTCCAGGTTCTTGTGAGGATTAAATGAAATAAAATACATGTATGGCATGACATTGTCAGAGCAACATGTACAAGTATAACTTATGTCAGTTTGCTTCTCAAATCATTTTATTTATAGGAAAATTGGGATAAATGGATCAGTTTTATATCACTTGCTAAAAAATGTAAGTGGATTGCAAACATATTTTTTCTGGTGAAATCATTCATGGCGTAGGATATTCTGCTTCAAACAATGGACTATGGTTCGAAACCTCGTAAATAAAATTTAAAAGCAGGGCTATAATAAGTTTCCTACATACAGATTACTATTCACAATTTACATTCACTGTTCATCTTCAGATGTAACTTGATCTTGAGATGGAGTTTTCAAAGGAGAATACTTTTCATGTCATTTGTCCCTGAATTGCCAATTATATTTCAAAATTGCGTATGAAGTTTTCTTGCTGTGTAAGACAGGCGTGTTGCAGAAGATGATGTCAAAGACTGACCATGATCCACTTTTCTGTAATTTTAACATTAGTGAGATGTTAGAAATCACACTTGCTCTGCACTAAAATTAACCATTCAGTAAATATATTCAAATATTACAAACACACAATTATTGAGGCACTGCACGCATTTTTGGTGAGAACACTTCCATTGAATTCTACAAGTAACAGAGAGCTAAAGCATTCTGTTGATAGCTGAGGTCATAATTTATCGTTACATGATGAAAACATTATATTGCTATGGTAATTGTAAAAACTCAAATTTATGAACATATTTGTGATAATTTATTGGCATGGCCCTGGAAAATACACACTTGCTTGAGTTTTCTGTTAACTTATTTCATAAGGCAAGAATAAAAGAAGTTTGCAATGGAAATGATATGGATTTAACCATATGGGCTTAATCCAGTTTCTTTGTAAGTTGAAAATCCTGACCTCGGTGAAGTATCAGTTCTTTGAGAACCTGAAATCAAAAATAATCTAAATATCTAAAAGACCCCAAATCAAAACAACTCTCTGCTCTGTTAATTCTGTGACTTCCAGTGATGCTTTTTGTAAAAATGTCTTTCCTTTACATTTAACATTTTAGCAAACCTTCATTTATACTCTAAAGACTACAAAATAAAAGGATAGGATACTGGTAAGTTGCAGCCCTAACAAGTGTAAGTTTTCTTGATTGCACTTGATTTAAAAATGTGTCACTTTTATACATAACCGAGGAACATCTGATAGAAGGTAAGAAACATTACCTTGCCTTTTTTGTTGTTTTTACCAAAATTTCACCTGACTATGTCAAATTACAAGGCCTTTGTAAATTTTCCTTCATATAATTTTTTTCCTACCATGTCACCTTATGTAATTCCTTGATGTTAAAATCTGGTCCTGGGACTATAAAATTGCTCAGAAAGATTTATGACAATACTCGGTACGGGCTAAGGAAGTGGTGACTAAAGAATACGTCAAGTGTGAAAGAAACAAGAACATTTCTCTCTTCATGTCACTTACTCTCTGATGTTAAATTTATGTAAGATTTTTGATGGTTCTATAAACATAGCTATGTAAGATCACTCACAAATATTCACACTTACCTAAATATAGTAGAACCTCGATAGTTGACTACCTGCTCACATTGACCACCTCCTGAAGGTGACCCAATGTTCACCCACTGGACATGCACCTCATGTACGTATCAGTAGAGTGGGCTTCATTCCTCATGTACGTATCAGTGCAGTAGGCCTAGTTGACCATCTCTGTATGTTGACCAGTTTGTTATAGTTGCTTGAGTGGTCAACTTAAAGATGTCTTAGTATGTCTTATCTTGGTACAATTCAGTATTTGTGGAAGGTTTGCTAAATGCAAAACCTTTTTTAGTCACCATTAGTAGAAAAAGCCTGACCAGAGTTCTTCCTCTGTATTGTTCATTGGCATGCTAGAAATGTTTATGTAAATATCAGAAGATTACATTATATAACAGCTACAACAAATACCCACAAAATGCCGTAGGAAGCCAAAAAGGGGGAAATCAATTCAAGTTGTAGGGACTGGATAAGGTTAAATAAAGGTGGGGGGCTTTTGAGCTGGGACCTGGAGGTTGTGTAGGTTTGGGGAGCACCTGACATAAGGGTGAAAGGACATCTCAGTTGAGCATCACCATGAATAAAGCCATGTTATTATGATCAGCTTTGAACATAGAAAAAGAATCTTGTGTTACCAAGACACAAGGTAAAAATCGCCAAGGCTGGGCACCATCTTTGGAGGACCCTAGACTCCGAAATAAGAATAGCTCTGTTATTCTTTAGGCAATGAATAACACTGAAAAAGAATCAAAAAGAATTACTCTGTTGTTCTTTAGGCAGTGAGGCAATTTTACTTTTTAAAGTCGGGGCAGGAATTACATTATGGAGTTTGTGATAATATATCTTTTGGTTGTGGTACTCATTAATTTAATAACTTTTAACAACTCTTGATTGCTTGGGGCATCCTTGTGCCCCAGTGGTAGACACATTCTTGGTGTTTAAGGTGTATTCATCAGATAATAACCTTACCTTCTGGCTCTTTATCCTACCAGTTATGTAGCTCTTTACTTCAGTTCTTATCTCCCACCCTAGTCTCTCTGTATCTCTTGTCTCTTTCAATTCTTTGTTGGCACTGTGCATTTTATTTATTTACTTGTTCATTTGTTTTTGGCACAACCTTATCTTTAAAGACACTTCCCCTGACTGAGAGTCATGTCCTCCCTCTGTGACTTTTACAGGCTCTTCATTCTCCACCTACTTGGGTATTTTTAACAATTGTTTCTCCTCATGGGTCTGCAATGTTGCTAGATTGTGAGGGCCTCAGCTCAAATTCATTAATCTTTATTTCCCCATGCCAAACACAATATCAACGCTACAGAAATACTTATTGAGTTGGATTGAATTTTCAAACTTAATATAGATTTAATGACACTTGAACTTATTTTTAGCAGAGGATATATGTGACCTGTGTTACAGATGAATTTTATGGAAACCATTTATCTATAGGATTTAATTTTCTCTGTAATATTATCATCTAAAGACTGGTTTCAACTTCAAATATGCATGTGAAACAAAACACAGTAAATCAGAGAGAGAAATATTTGTAAGGCACAAGTGACCCATGAATGCAGGCGGATTTCCTGTTCTTCTCTTTGTACTCTCACAAATAGAGATATTTTCCTTGACACAAAACCCTGGGTTCATTTTGTGGGCTGTTAATTCTAAATTTAAATGGGAAAAAAAAATATGCACTGTATGTGAGTTGAATGTCAAAAGAATCTTAGTAATATTCTCGTGTTCTTATCTAAATGATACATTGGTCATCAATGACGGCATGACAGTAGACATTTTATTCTTTATTATTTTTTCGTTTTCTTTCTTTCTTTTTTTCTTTTTTTTTTTATCAAGACTGAACAGGAAGCTGTGTTGGCAACCACCACAATGGGTGGGATTCAGGAGGAGGTATACTAGAAAAGAGTGAAAACCCAGTAGCTGGTTTGCAGTATTATGCCTCTTTGAAAAAAAAAAAAAAATGGGAGCCCAAGGGGAAATTTTCCCCTATTTTGAGTAGTTCATCTTTTAACCCTGCGGACTGTGATCATCTCTGTATTATTTGTCCTTAATGAAATAATTGTCAGACGCTAGAAGGGAGTGATTGCCATTTTGGACAGAACGAGGGAGTTTTACTTTGAAAAAAATAAATTAGTAATGGAGTGGCGGGGAAGAAAAGACAGAACAGCTTTTCTCTTTTCCGGTTTGGATTCTGCTAGTGGCTTTGCTGCCTTGCCTGCAGTGATGGGTATTGCCAGAACTTAGGGAAAAACAAAGCTAAAATGGCAACATCTCTTAGGAAAATCTGTAAGATTGTAAGAAGGCTGGGTGGTGGTGGGGAGTGTGAGTTGGAGAGCAGATGCCTTTGGTCTGAGTTTCAGTCCTCACAGTCTGTTTGCTTTCTTGCTTTGAAATATTTTTTGTTTCTACCTCCTTGGTTTACAGGGAGCTGGGGAGGCTCATTTTTGTTGTTGTTTTGAAATGTAAGTTTGCCAACAAGTGAACTAGAAAATAACTGCTGTGACAGACATGTCCCCTAAGACCTTTGCTTTTAAGGGAAACACCTCAGCGTCATGTTGGAAAACAGAGGGCCCCATATTGGAAAACCATTCTTTTTTGTCTGCAGTGCGATATGAAAATGTGAAGTTGTCCCTTTGGATTTTTTTTCTTTTTTTGACATTTTTTTAGAGGTCGTATCCACTTGGAGGTCTTAGGGTAATGGTTCTGTGGCTGCCATGCTTTGCCTTGCTGAGGGCAGACACGGTGCTAGTGCAGAACAGCTGCTTCAAATTCTACTTAGGAACGGAAACTTGAGGTTTTTAAAATGCTCTCATTTAATCATGATCAGCCCTCCTCTGATTGATGCACTGCTCCTGTTGATTATTTTGTGCTTCTTTATTAGAAGAAATGTTGGAAATTTCTTTATTAGGCGTCTTCAGCAGCACAGAGCCTAGTCTAACATAGACTCCCTTTAGAAAGGGTGTACTGGGTAGGTTACGTACCAGTACTTATTTCAACCATAGAGATGGAATAATTATTTTACATATTTGGACAGTCCTTTCACAAATGTTTTATAAATCAGACCCTGTGTTAGCCCAAGGTACAGAGAAATGAAGAAAATATACATGGTCTCTGTCCTCATAAAGTCGCCAGGCTCAGTAACAGCTCAATCTGGTTATCCATTAAAATTTTTTTATATACCCTTTTCACAAGTACTTGTTATTAGCCATTGTCAGCATTGCTCACAGACCTTACTTTAATGAACAGACTACCTTTGTTTTGATTCATGCGATTGTACTCACAGGTATTGGATAACTGCTTATTTGGGGGCCCTCAAAGTTGCAATGGAAAATTGAGGACTAGGTAAAATTTTTCAGATTCTCTCCACTAGCGGACTTCTTTTCTTTCACCTAATAATTTTTGGCAGGCATATCACATGAGGAATAGGGCCAGGGATTAGGCCAGTGGCATTCTTGTTTTCTTTTTGTTCTTCATGAGAAGATTCATGGAAACAGTATAAAGGAATGACTACTTCCAGTTTATATGTATTCTGCACAAAAGTTGTGATCCTTGACTCAAATCAGACGTAAATTAAAATGGGAAATAGATGGCAGAGGCAGGAATGTTATTAATTCATGTTGGAAATTTTGTCTTAGAACTAGTCCATTACCTAATCTAGAAAATTAGCTACCTAGGCTATCAGATTATTTAAAGACTAGAATAGCAGTCTTAAAGTCTTGAAATAAATACACCCAGGGTTATCTCTAAGTGAAATATGATCATCTGAGAATTAGCAAGTATTTCCAGTAAATTAAAATTAAAAGGCAAATCATTAAAAACATTATTTTTGATTGCTTTTATGGAATAATTTTAGTTCTGTTGGAAATTTCTATTTAAAAGCCTATTACTACCAATATTTAAAAAAAATAACTTTTTTTTTTTTTAACCAGGAAAGATGAGCAAATTATTTCAAAGAAGAGAATGTGCCATTCATAAGTGTATAGACTTTTAGGGAATTGTGCTAATTTAAAAAATGCTGATGTTTGGCAACAGGGCTACAGAAGATAGATGAGATTTATAACAAGATGTGTAACAGAGTCTACTAATGACGTGTGCATGATTTTCTGGGACAATTTTAGTGTCAAATATTAGACCAAACCACCTAAATCATCCAAAAATCTCACCATTTTGAATTCTAAGTTATAGTTTCCAGACTGTCTCGTTCATTCTTAAATAGTAGAAATATATTGGTCAGAAGAAATGGCATTTATTTGCTAGGTTTGTATTTTGTAAAAGATAATCTTGGTATTTAACCCATCAGAGAAAATTTCCTGCAGAAGCAATGTTGTGGTTAAATGTGTGGACTCTGTGGCCAAATGCTAAGGATTGAATTCTGCCCTGTCACCTGTCAGCTACTCCTTTGTCCTTTGGTATCCTCTGAGTTCCATCCCTTGGCTTCCTCAGCCATGAAGCAGGGATAGGAACAGTGTCTGCTAGCAGGGTTGCTGGAAAGATCGGATAGGTATGTATACAAGTAGATGGATAGATATGGAGCTGTATCTCAGTGTCCTCTGTTAGGTGCTATAGAAGTATTAGCCATATTGTATTACCACATTTAAATGAAGGAAATTTGGGGCATGAGACAACAAATGCTGTGATAGTCTGGGATAGTCACAATTTCAGATGTTTTGTTACTGTTAGAGTCACATTAAACAAAAGGTCACAAACTGATAGATTGGCTATGGGTATGTCTTGTTTTACTTTTGATGAGAGTTACCGTTAAAGATCTGGAAATTTCTTATAAAAATCTAGATTTTTGTTTCTTCCTCAAAATGGGATGCATCGGCTATATTAAACTAGCAATCTCACCTGAGAACTGTGACCCTGAGAGGTCACAGGGGTTTTTCTAGTCAGGGTGTATGCTCAGGCTTCTGCAGTCTGCCTATCAGTTACACCCCCTACACGCCCAACAGACACAGATTGCAGGAATTTGCACAGTCATCCTCTTTACTCATTGATAATACCTATCCAGGAGGTGTCAGTCTGGATTTTTGTGACTTTCTCTAAGCCTTTCAGTTTTTAGTGAAGTATTTTTAATATAACATTGTTTTAGGCAAAGTAGTAAAAATGGAGAATTTGGGAAGCCTTTTTCTAATATATAAATCTTTGAAATAAAAATAGGTACAATACTTGAAAAGCGTGGTCTTCCTGACAGCTAGGTCAGCCAGTAGAGAACCAGATGCTTTTCATGACTTGACATGAATGATCTGGTAAAATTCTAAATTTCAGTTTTTAGTTGGACCTCAAAGTTTAATGATAACTAGATGCAGTTGTTTTAACTCGTAATTTAAAACTTAATATCAGTCTTTATAGTGGAAGAGTACGTGACACTAAGAGAGGAAAGAGAAGATGCCTACATTGTATGCCCCTGTGACCCCACATTAGAAATCTCCAGGAACCATATCCTTTAAAATACCTTGAGTAAAGTAAAACAAAAACAAAAACAAAAACAAAAACAAAACCAGATAAACAACTTTAAAAATACATTGAAAAACAGAGTTAAGGAAAATATTATAGTTCCATTGTTAGGAAACAAAACATGCACATTATATTATCATGTATCTGTCCATATTTATATTGTACATAAATGCATGCTAAGATTCAAGGGAAGCATGATGAAAAATTAAACATTTCAAATTACCATGAGTTTTAGAATATAACTCATATAGTCTACCACTAATTTTTGTAGTCTTATCTTTTACAGTGAAGGAAAATCTTCTGTGTGATTTATGAAATTTACCTATCAGTTCCCATATCATGAAGAACTGTGCGTAATTATATAGTTGGTTGGTTTTCTTAAAACTTCTTTTTTAGACCATTATAATTTCCACTTTCCAACATTTTTGCTTTTGCCTTAGACCCATTCCATTCTGTGACTCATCATAATATGTAATATGATATTAATACAAATATTAGTAAATCATACCTCTTTTTCAAAAGAGATAAAAATGAAATCTCAGCATTCACAGAAACCATTAAAGTTCAGCTAGTCCAACCTTTTGGAACCATGAATGAATCCTTTGTATAGCAGTTCTGATAAGTGATCTGTCTTCTGTTTGGGTACTTGAAATGTTATTAAGCACATTACCTTATGAAGCAAGTGAAATACCATTTTTGGTTGGTTTTGGGTGTTGGAAGGTTCTTTGTATTTAATACTGAACATTAATTTACTTTCTTTTAACTCTGCTTTTAATTCTTCTTATTCTCTCATTTCTTTTTGTAAGTCTATTGTATGTATTGTAGCATTACAATTATCTGTTTATATAGTAGCCTTCACAGGATAGGGCACTGGGCACATAGGAGACAATAAATATTAAATGAATGAATGAATAGTGCAGATTCTGTCCTCTAAAACCGTACAAAATAAAAACAAAAATACTTCTGACACAGTATGGTTACCTTTCAAACATTTTCTTAGATCTATATAGTGAGCTGTGTGTGCCCTATATACTACAGAAGATTTATGCACAAAATTTTAAAGGTTAAGTTGTTTTTTTTTTTTTCACACATTAAAAAGCCCAGATAGAAATTCCATAGGCAAACATCACAAGTTGGTAAAAATGTTTTAAACCTAAACTTTAGTGGTGGTTTCTGGATTGATGCCCATGTTATTACTGAATTGGAAATTCTAATAATACATTTCTTGATAATGTTCTGGGAGCTTCCAACAGACAGAAAAGACTACATCTCTTATAAAACATTTTACCCGATGTTTGCAATTAAAGCAATATTGCTAACATTGACGTCTTAATTTCCTTTAGATTATAGCCCTTTCCTGTTTCATACATTTTTATCTCCAAAATATGAATGAGAGCTTACATTTCTTGATAGTACAGAAATTCTTATTAATCGTCAATGCAGGATATCCCCAAAGTTACCCCTAAAGACACCATACATAGAGAAAATGGGAACTCATGGCTAAATGTACTTTTATTAACAAAGCAGTCATTGCAAAATTTTGCAAAGAGGTGGTCTATCCATAAGGAATATTTTGTAAATATTTTATAAAATTTTGTAATGACTATTTTGTAAATAAAGGTAGATGAAGCCATAATTTTCTATTTTCTCTATGTATGGTGACTTTAGGGCCAACCTTTGGGATACTCTGTAGTTTTTAAATACTCAATGAGCTGAGGGATGTAGTCCATATGTCAAGTAATCGGCAGTGTTTAAATTATCTCGACATCTCCCCATTTTGAAGTAGCTATTATTTCAGTCTGCTGTTTGGTGATAGCCAGCAGAAATCTACCTGGAACTGCACATTTTCTATTGATTTTCCTTTGCCAAATGATTGATGGAGCCTTCCAGTTCAATTGTTTTCACTTGGAGTGTTTGTGGTTATGTTCCTTTGTTTAATACATTTTATTGGAGGTATAAAATGTTTCTTAGGTGAACAACACGGTCGTTTTGGAAATGGCGATGGCTGAAATTATTGATGATAATGTACAGGAAAATAGGCTGAAACAATTGTTTCAGTAGCTAAATAGCTATCTCGATTGAAAAGGAAATTCTTACAAGGTGTTCTCTTCTTCTTTATTCTTTTGTGATTGCTAGAATTTTCTGGTCAAAAAATCATCCTTTGGGGGCTTAGCCTCATGTTGCTCCAATGGCCCTTCCAAATGTTGGCTATTCAGTCTGAGCGTTTGTAATTTTCTTACAGTGCTAGTGCAGCAAGTCCAGTGATAAAATACCCCTGTGCCCCACATGTATTCTTTACATTGGGAACCCATTCCTTTGTCTGGAAGTCTTTAATCCTACATATAGAATGGGGGAACTGTTTCCGTGAATAGCAGTTTCTAATGAAACTTTCACCATAGCCGAATCTTACAATAACATGGCCTAGTCTCCTATATCTTAAGGGGATTCAGTTTCTCCGGAAGAAGCAGATGGTGGGAATCTATTTTATATATGTTGTTTGGAAATAAATGTCATGTAGCAAAAACCATATTCTGAATTCCCAGCAATGGGATGAGGCTTCGATACATTTGTAGTTAGGAAATCTACTAGCAGAGACCACTCAAAAGTGATTTCTTTTGACTTAGTTTGAAACTAAAATTATGCTGAAGGGTCAGCATCTGTACACCCAGATCACGGAACTTGTTTACTCAGTATTTTTTAGCAAGATTCAGATGTCTTAGCTTTGCACCATCAGTACTAAGTTTTTTTTTTTAATTAAAAATACAAATTTTGGCTGTATAGAAATATCAAAATAACTTGACTTTTTTTGAAAGGTCTAACCTTATTAAATATAGATGGCTTCTGGTAGCGAAGTAGATTGTGTTGTATCCTAACTTTAATTATGCTTTACATATGAGCCATTTAAATGAGATGCAATTAAATTTCAAATAATAACAATAATAATAATAATAGATGGCACTTATTTTTTGGCAATGTCCATTTTATTTTATTTTTTTACTTAATTTTACTTATTTCAAATTAATATGAGAGGACATACAATTATTTGTGTTTCTGTTTTTAAGTTTAAGCCTGAGTTTCTGTTGAGTCTTTTACCCAATAAGTGTGCCACATACCCCTGCCTTGTACCCAAATAACATTTATTAAGTATATATTGTGTTTTGTATAGTGCTACATGCTTTTATTTGTACTCATTTGTTTCCCTCAAAATATATATACACTATGTACTTTTTATCATTCTTCAATGGGCAAACAGGTTAAGTAACATGGGCAAGGTCACAGGGATAGGAAGGAGCATAGCTAAGACCTTAACCAGGTTTGTCTTATCATAGCTCATGCTCTTAAATGTTACAGTCACGCCTCTACTTTGGTTTATTATGTACTATGTTAGATCTTGCATTAGATCGAAAAATAAATAATATTGTTTGTGTCTCAAGGAGTTTACAGTCCAATCATAAACTCACTTTAATTTTGGTTACAAGTTTCATCTAGTTAGAAGTGTATGAGGTGGGTTTCAGTAATGGAGATAAAGGCCTAACATAGGAGATTTTGTATTTGAACTTGAGTTTTCAAGTAGCTCACTTAATGTAGCAGAAAAGCTAAGCAGCATTTGAAGAAAGATACAAAGGAATAAGTGTGAGCCCCATGTGCTAGCACAGATTTTTAAAAACAATTGATTTAATTAGTAATGAGAATAGTTATTGATTTTTTTTAATATCTGGGTCTTTGAGAATCAATAAAGCCTTTTGTTTTATTACTAACATTTACATATTTGGTAGTAATTGTTGTTATCTTCCAAATGTCTGTGTCTCTTTCTTCTAATTCATTTTTTTCTCCCTTACCATGATAGAGTTTAAATTCTTTTTAAGGAAATAAAGAATGAAATGCTTGCTTCTACGTATGTATCAAGGAAATCCTGAATTCTAAATTGGTTTAAAGTTACTTGTTCTGGTGAATCAATGCTTATTTAATTAAGGCTATGTCAAATTAACCTTAAATTAATTCAGACTACCATTGTAAGTGGAAAACATCATGGACCATATCATGGGATAGTAATAATTGAAGATTAACTACTTTTATAATGGTAGAAATGTATTTGTAAACAAACTACTATAAAAAAATGTAAAATACTATCAGCTTATCCATTTTGCTTTCCCTGTGAAACATTAAAAATGTTTTTAAGACTTTATTATAAAGCTAACACCAACAATAGCTGATTTCATAGAAAATGAATTCATTTGGGACTCTGGAGATGGAAGAAACACATATGTGTATTAACAGCTCATAACAATTAATTTTGACATTATTCCAGAAATTATTTATAGAGGGTGCAATTCCTTCATAATTTTCTTCTGATAAATTGAAAGTTAAGTTACCTTCCCATAGCTTTGTCAGTATTAATGATAGTGACGTGCTTGAACTAAGCTCTAGATGGATAGTTGGGCAGTAAGATAACTCCTATCATCTTTTCTAAACATTTTGATGAAGAAATTAGGAATAATCATAATAAAAATTGATAATCTACCATAAGGAACCTGTGGGGGAACAGGACCTTGTTTGTTCTGTGTAAGCTTTAGGAATGACGTGTAAATCTATACAGTGTTTTCTTTTAGACTGATCTTTTAGATGAGATATTTTCTTATCAAAGATATAAAAGGATGATGTTGCAAAGAGGTGTTTAAAAAAAACTTAAGAAAGAAAATTTAGGAGAAGAAAAAAGAACATTTGCCCTAACGTGGGTCTAACAACAATGTTCTATAAAAGCTTGCATTAAAACAAAAAACTAGAAATTAAACCACTTATGGTTCTTTAGGGAAACATTAATTTTATTTATTTGAATTGTAATTATTAGTGAACACGTGATAATATTTGGAACAGGTCTGGGTCCAAATTCTAGTTTGGCCACTTTCTAACCCTGAGCCTTTTATTATAAATTTATGTAATATCTCTCATCTAGGAAGAATAGAGGCAATAGTATCTATTTTTGTAGTTTTTTAAAAAATGTTAGTTTATTAAAATGTAATTCAGATACCATAAAATTTACCCATTTAGTGTAAACTTCAGTGTTTTTTGGTATATTCAGAATTGTGCAACCATCACTATACTCTATTCTTAGAATATTTTCATCGCTCTAAAAGACAGCTTGTGCCCATTAGCTGTGATTCTCCATCCCCCACCCATACCCATACACTGCCCTTGCAACCACCAAACTACTTTCTATATATTATGTATATATATTAATTTGCCTATTCTGGACATTTTATATAAGTGGATTCATACAGTACATGATCTTTTGTGAATGGCTTCTTTTACCTGGCATAACATTCATGACTTCATTCCATTTATGATCTAATAATATTCCATTCTATGTGTATGTCACATTTTGTTTTTCCATTCATCCTTTGATAGATATTGGGGTTGTTTCTACCTTTCTTGTCTTTTATGAATAATGCTATATGCACCTTTGTGTACATGTTTTTCTGTAGACAAGTGTTTTCATTTCTCTTAGGTATTTACCTAAAAGGGGAATTGCTGGGTCATATGGTAACTCTTTAGAAACTGTGTTCTTTTCTGAAGTGGCTGTATAATTTTACCTTCCCAACAGTAATCTCTGATGATTCCAATTTCTCTACATCTTGTCAACACTTTGTATTGGATGTGTATTTTTTTTTTAATTTTAGCCATTGTAGGGAACTTTTGAAATAGCATCTAATTGTGGTTTGGGGTCATATTTTCTTAATTACCAATGATGTTGAGCATAAACATTCGTATATGTTTATTGACCATTTACCTATCTTCTTTGGAAAAATGCCTATTTAAAAATGCCTTTGCCCATTTTCAAAAGGGATTATTTCCCTTTTTATTGTAAGACTGTGCAGTAGTCATATATGTGTATGTGTGTAAATTGTCAGAATTCTGAAGTCTCTATATTCTGTATATAATTCCTTAAGCAGATGTATGATTGGAAAGTATGTCCTCCCATTTGGGGGGTTGTCTTTTCTCTTTCTTGTTAGTATCATAGTCTTTAAAAGTTTTAAATTTTGATGAAGTCTGATTTATCTAGTTTTTTTCTTTTGTCTTGTGCGTTTTTGGCGTCGAAGCTAACAAAAACCTTGCCTAATCCGAAGTTATGACGTGTGCTTCTTTTGTGTTTCCTTCTAAGGGGTGTATAGTTTTAGCTCTTACATTCGTGTCTATTGTTCAATGGAGAGTTGTTTTGATGACCAGAAATAGTACATGTAAAGCGTCTAGCAAGTGACTGGTACATATCGATGCATAATTAGTGGGAGTCACTCATACCTGTCTCAAACTAAGTAAATAGATATGTTCTAGAAAATATCTTTAGGTTTCTTTCCCAATACTATTGTCCTTACTGCTCTTTGAAAGGAAACACAGAGAACAAAAGGTATGCCTTCTTTTAAAACACATTTCCAGAGAGCTTTGAATCATGATACAGGCTTTTATTAATAAGTCATTTAAAACAGCAAGATTGCAAAGAGTTGGAAGATAGACAGAGCAAGTTTGAGTGGATTTAAGATTCAGCTGCTCACTTCTGTAATAGAGATGAGACATGATAAACAAAAGCACTCTTTGGGAAATATATTGAAATAGAGGACGTTTGGTTTATATTTAAGAATCATTTTGATTCGTATTTCTTAAGCTATCACAGAATGATACTATCTTTAGTGGGTTAGTTTTATTTTTCAAAATAATATTTTCCTGGGTTTTTGACATATTGCATAGATTACCTATGTATTTTTCTGGACAGTTAAGAATTTTCAGGAAAGTCAAGGTGAGACCTTCTTGATGGTGAAGAAATGAGTTTTTAAAAATGGCTCTCTTTCACCATGGAGAATATTTTTGGGTTTTTTTTCCTCCTCTTATTTGATTTCTCTGTTACAATTTGAATATAACATTGGCAGGTATTGTTTTTTGCCACCCTTGGTATGTTCAGTTGGTCTCATAGAATCAAAATCTCAGAAGGTAATTTCTCAATTATTTCTGGAAGTAGACCACCAGGTAAAGCCAGTTGGGATATGAATGGCTAAACTCCTGTACCTACACCGGGGATCCGTGGTGGAAGAGGTACGCTCTACAGCGACTGTGGTTAATGGTTTACTGCAAGAAGACTGCCTTGTATTATAAATATACATTTCATGTTGAATAGAAAAGTACACAGATTGGCGAAGAAACCACATTTTACCCCATCTTAAAAAGGCTAATCCCTTTAGGTCATTGACAGGACTGTGTGAAGAAGTCTTGCAATGCAGCTGCAGCGGTCTTTGGATAAATAGAGGATTTACTAATGTTCAAATATTTGTCCCAACCTCAAAGGACACCCTGAAATAGAACTGACTTTACAGATGATACAGCTCTTTTCATATAGGATTGGTGGCTCTTGCCCAGGGATTTCCATGCGCATTTAATGTGTCTCCCTGACTCTTTAACCCATGGGGTGAAGGGAGCTATCTTTGTGGGGCTCTGGCTTCAGTCCTTTATAAATAATGTCAGCAGAGTATGCAAGAATGCCAAACTCGAAAATAGGAAATGCATATTTAAATCTCTGGAAAATCTTGCACATGGTTTGATGTTCTTGGACACATGAGAACTGGGATTTTGAAAGGATTAATGAGCTCAGCCTAAACTTTCCTTTAAATTTCAGAATCCTATCTCGCAGTTGCCACCGTCTGAGTGTGCACTTAGCCAGCTCTGTTTGAAATACATGTTCTACCAGATACACACGCTTTAAAATGTAAGATCTATATCCTAGATTTCAGCACTCTGTCTACCTTAATTATAGATGCCTTTCTATCCTTTAAAGGGATATATCATTTTCTGGATCCTTCGTGTAAATAACGATCTTAAAATAAAATGTCGTTGATTACGTTTTGGTAGAAAGGAATCCAAAGCAAGGGAATTTAATATAGCCGTTAAAAAAGATGTCAGGAAACTGGGCGTGGATGGTGTGATGGAAAGGAAACCAGTATTTTAAGAAGCCTTTAAATGATCTGGCCTCCATAAAACTTAACAGCAGCAAAAAAACAAAAAAACAAAAAAAAAAAAGGGAGGGAAGGAGAGCTTGTGAAGAATTCGGTCCCTTTTGGAACACAAAGATCTTTCAGTTGTGGGGGTTAGGGATTGGGGTGTTTGGGTAGTGGAAAAAAAATGTGGCAGCATGTGGTAATGAGGTTAAAAAAAAAAAAAAAAGAAAACAGGAATGGGTGATTGCTTTTCTCCATCAAGGCTTCTTTATCCTCCTAAGCTCAGACAGTGGTCAGCGGGTTAGACACCCCTCCCTGTTTTATCCATCCCTTAACTATGTTCCTTGACAGGCCTGGTTTATACAGCTGGGCCTTTGTTAAGCTTTGGGGAAACTAGTGGAGAAGAGCAGAAAAGATGGCAGACAGAGTACCTGTCTAATGGTAGACGGTACACACCACATCGAAGCCCAAGATTCCGGCTTACAGATATTGCTTTGGTTTGAGTGCATTTTCTTTCACAGATTTGTAAAGGGAGCACCTTCCACATTTTTTAATTTTTATACTGCCAAATGTTATGGGTGAATGGATCGTGTTTATAAGTAAAATTTCTTATCAGCTGTGTTTTAACCAACTGTAGGACTGAACTCATATCACCATCAAAAATTACAGTCCTAAATTAGATGCTGCTATGATAGTATTTTGGAAAACATCTCCAGCATGTGTGCAAAGCCATAGAACCAATTGAAAAGAGAAAGTGTGTAGGAAAAGCTATTATTTCAAAAGGTTTATCTCTACGACATGCTTTAAAAATATAAACCAATGTGAACTTGGTAGTGATCTCACTGGCGAGCCCCGTCTGCAAACCTTGAACTTGGGATCTTTTTGTGTGCTTGTACTTATCTTCCCATACCAAGAGTTTGATGATTTTCTTCTCTTCAGAGTATGCCATCCCCTTTGGATTTTTATTTCAGGGGCAGGAAAACTAATAGCCTTTCAGTTACTCCTGAACTGTTTTTACCCATTTATAGAAAGGAACTCACATTCCTAACTTGTCCACAGTGGCAGTATGAACCACGCTTTTAAACCTTTTTTTTTTTTTTTTTTTCTAAAAACAACAGGGAATGTGCTAAAACCAGAAAGATTAATGGGGAAAGAAGATAAACAGTTAAGACATAAAATGAGTTTAGAGGTCAAGCTAGAAAAATATGAAAGCTTATGGATTTAATTCATATTCATCCAAGCAAAGGAGCCTTGGCATGAAAGGAACCAATGAAGAGCCTCAGTATTCTTATAACAGCAACCATAGCTGCATCCCGCTGTTTTGGAGTTTGGGTTGATAGATGCTCATCGCCTTTGGCACTGTATCCTTACTTTTGGACTTTTCATAATTATAATGGCAAATTCTTCATTTTTTCCCCCCTGGGAAGTTAAGAACATTTACATTTGTCTAGTATGCCCATCTCTCACATCAGAAGCTGTTGTTCTAGGAAAGATTTGTGCGTTGTATATATGTTCTTTGCTGTCTATTTTGAATGTAACATAAATATTTTCTACTTTGCATATTTTTCAACAGCTGCTGTAGAAACAGGCTGCAGCGACATCTACGTGGGGCGTGGAAAGAAAGAGGGAGCCCCCCAACTTGACTAGAAGTTAGCAACATATAAACTATTCTTTGTCAGGGTTATTTGGATTCCAAAGAGGGTAGGGGGTTCTAATATCGCTCTTCTTTGGACTATGTCCTTAGACAGTCAGCACTCCACAAACGTGATGCTGATGGTCAGTGTTCCTTTTAGCTACGAGCCTCCTTTCCCGTTTCTGCTGGGGGAGGGACGTTCTCTAGAGGCTTGCTTTAGACAGCTTAACTTGCTTGATTTCACAATGACCTTTGAAAACAAAAGAAGTTAAAACTAGACCAGTTACTTCATTATTTTTGTCGTCATTATTAGATCTTAAATAAATTAAACATGCCACAGATTTGATTTCAAGACATACACCACGCTAAGAATAAGTCACTTTTGATTATGGAACAATTTGGTATTTATTTAGACTTAGCAATGTGAGAGGGGAGGACGGGGGTGGGGGGGGTGGGGGCGGGTTTGTGTGTGCGGAGGGAGTGGTTGGCACTCTAAGAGGAAGCCCAGATAAGGAGACAGGGAAGGAGGTTCAAAATAAATACTTAATGTTATTATTTTGGAGAATAAAATTTTATTTCCTATTTGCATTTCTGCCATTGCAGAACTGTGAAGTCCTGAAAGTGTCAATATGATCAGTCGTTTAAACAAGTGAAATGTTATTTTTACAGAGGACTCAGTATCATTCATGCTAAGTAGTTGGTTTTTTTCTTACTTACTTGAAACTAATATTTTTGCGTGTGCACCTTACAGAATCCGTGATGTTTATGAAAAAAATCCATCTTCTTCCACTATGAATGTGGTGAATGATTTTTATAAGTTATTATAAAAATGCCCACATAGACATGCACTTGTGAAGATATGTAGACATTAATATAGTCTCCTGAAGATGCTCTAAAAAAGAGGCTTGTATTATTAAGAAGTTATAGTGAGTGCCTCTCACTATAGTGGCAACATTTAGGAATTATGTTATCATTTAGCTTGTCTTTTTATGGCTTAATAAATTGGAAGGAGTTGTTGCTGCTACTTTATTTTTTTCCTTTAATGTACACAAAAGTTTCAATCAAATACTTTGAAATTATCCACTCAATGAATGCTGTTAGCATCAGATTATGTTTACATTAAGGTTGCATGGGGAGAGAAGAGCCTTAATTAGAGAGGTTACATATAAAAGAAAGAATGTTAATGCCTCTTAACATATTATCAGGTACTGAAGAATTTTCTTTCTCTTCCGCCTTCTCCTCATCTTTTAATTTTTCTTCTTCTTCTTCCTCTCTCTATGTCTCTTATTTTCTCCCTCCTCCCCCACCAACACACATGGTCACCTATTTACACAAGATACAGGTACCTATCACGCTACTCTGACAGGTCAATTCAGGGATAGAACAATATAAACTGAATTAATTACTTTTACACTAGCAATTGTTCTGGTGGAGAGCAGAAAAGATTGTCCCTGGTGCAGGGACTCTACAGACAGTATAAAAAGATACCTTATTAGGGATTTGGAGAATAGATAAGCCGTTCAGACAATATTCTTTTCACTGTCTGTCTGGCTGTTTATAACCTGAAATTTATACATATGGCAAGCATATGTCTCAGAAACATCCAGAAGGCTTCTGACGTTTAACACTTTATTTCGTCAATTCCAAAGTGTACAATTACTTACTAATCAATTTGTTGATCAATTCTCTGAACTTTGGTTCAGAAAAAAAAAAGGTGCTTATATTAATATAGGACTTGGAGGGTTTTTTTTTTTTTTGTACTTTATGTTATGAGTAAAAGATTTTTACAGCATCTACTTCAAGAGTTAGTTTATACTGATGCCTAGATTCTGCCCTCCACTCCTCTGTCTGTCCCGAGAATGGGGTACGTGGCTACTTTGTGCTCAGCTTTCAGACACACGGAGAGCCGAGCATCTGGGGAAACTCAGGAGGTGAGCACTTTCACGCTGACTCAGAGACCAGCCGTATGACTCCAGTCTGGCGCTCTCACGCCTGGTTATGGAAAGGCAAGAACAATGCCTCCCTTGAGAAGAGGGGAAAGTCTAGTGCAGTCACAATTTTGATGTAAAATTTAAATCATCCCTCCACATCCTGTGGACTTAGAGCTGTCAGAGAGGCAAGAAACCGTGCTTACATGGAAAGAGCTTTTTATTCTCTTAAAAAGTATACCCTCTCTCACTGTAAATAACGAGTCCTAGAATCACAGATCTGAATGCTACGTTATTCCAAGTCATGGGGAATCAGAACAAAAGGTCTTTGACTTTTTTAACCTGTAGGTGGCTGGAGGTTAAACTCTTTTTCTGTGTGTGATTAATGACAAATGTATAACAGTGCACGAATTAAATAATTCGTAGCCCATTACTATTTATGGAGTTGAATTGTTTCCTCCTAGACTGGTGCCTTTGGTCAGTTTCCCTACAACTTAAATTTCTCTTCGGTGTTGAAGTCTTAATCATTTTTATTATGTTATCTTCGAGATGATTCGGTTTTTTAAATTTAGTGTCTTTGACTATTTGAGAGATTCTGGGATCATTCATAAACCTAATATGTTTCTGTTTTTGAGATGAGGAAATAAAATTATTGCAATTTCTAATGAGTCAAATAAAGATAAAGGTAGGCTAGTTTCTGAGCACAAAGTGCTTATTGACAACATTCTTTCTTGTAAATCATGAGAAAAGTTTTGGAAATTTTTTTCAAAACAATCTAGAATTCTTTTAAAACATTCTTACTAGCTCCCTTCTTTATGAGAACGATTTTGTATTTAGGAGTCATGGAAGTTTCTCCAAAACTGGTTTTCCTTCACTCTTGTCAGATTTATTATAATGAACTCTGACATCTACTAGACCATTATAGAATTATTCCAGTAGAATTTAATTACATATTATTTTTACCTTTTGATTTATCAAAAGGCACAAACACTTGTGTTTTAGGCACAAGTGTGGGTTAATTTTAAAATACATAATAAAACAAAGATAAAGATAAGTTGGCCAAAATACTTGTTTGAATAAATTTTAGCCTTATGTCCTGGCTATTACATTACTCATAATTTAGCAGTCTTTGAAAAAATTTTCTGGGGAGTCTTCAGCCACTAAGATACAGTCTAATTTTGGTGTAAAATTTTAGTGATTTACAATTATCAGCAAAACAGTAAGATAGCAACAGAGAAAGAATGGAATTTTGAATTCTTAGTCATTGTAGGATAAAAGTTTGCTGCCATGCACTATTATTATTATTATTTTTTTTATATTTTTTTGGCCAGGGCCAGGTTTGAACCTGCCATCTCCAGTATATGGGGCTGGCGCCCTACTCCTTTGAGCCACAGGAGCTGCCCCATGCACCATGCTTATCTTGCTTGTTTAGAAAACAAAACAAAAAAGGGTGTTTTAAGGTTAATTTTGGTAATTACTTTATATACATTAATTCAAGCATTTCTGAAATACCTTGTGTCCATCTAATAAAGAAGCATTCATTTCTTTCAGACATTGACAGGAATTAAGTTCTATTTTTGAGTCTTTCCTTATGTATCTTTAGCTTCCCATTTTCTTTTTCTTTTCATTTTACATCATTTCCTGAGAGAACTCTGTACCTTTTCTTTCTTTCCTTTTCTTTTTTTCTTCTTATCCTTTATCTCTGACTTTGGTGGCATGAAGGAAGTTGTTGGGTGAAGGTACCTGGTAAGAGCAACGACACTAACAAACAGAAAGGCCAAAAGTGGCAAAGAAGTTGAAACGGGTGTTGTTCTTAAGAAAGAAGGAATGGTAAATGGAGTCCTTGATTTCAATGCACAGAAAACATCTCAGAGACTAAACACATGACAGGGTCAGCATAGGGAACCACCTCGGTATAGGTCCCTTTAAAAGTTGTAGGTGATCACAGCATGTTTGAATAATACGGTTTTGGATACCACTTAAAATTTTGTAATGTATAATAGAATATTTTGTGTAAACTCAGATGGTCTTTCAACAGCTACAGCTTTTAGATATCCTTATTATGGTCAGTTCCTACTGGGCTGAAGTACATACATAGGGACTACGGGGAGATTTAGCCTTATTCATTACTCTATGTTGTCTGCTTTTATATTTCTACGAAAGTTGTGTTTCTTCTTCCATTTGTATTTTGTGCCAGGACCCGATAAACTTGTTCATGCCTCCAAATAACAATATAACGAATGAGGTCTTTGTCTATGGGAAGCAATGGAGAGAGAGAGGTGTGGAGATGGGCATGGTCTATGTCAGAAATTGATGGCCAAGAGGATTTAGAGAAAAGAGATGAAAAATGGTGTAAAAGTTTGAAAGACTGCACATTTACCACAAGTAAATTTTCTATGTGAAAGACCCGTGATGATTATATGTGACAGACGTGGTTGTAAAATTTACATGGAATGTTTGCCAAGTAAACACCAAGCTAACTCTTCCCTCAGGAAAATGAAGATGTTTGATACACAGAATAAGGAAAAGGAAAACATGAACCATAAGATACAAAGAATCGTAATTGAACTTCACAGATAATAGTTCTGACATGCATATGCTGAGTTTGTGTAATTCTGTTTGTCTATCAGATAGAAGCGTTGCTTTTTTCATTTATTTGGAGTAAAGCCTTTCCACTCAAGCGTAATGTCTGTTTTGATTCCTCCAGATAAGTAATACTCTATTATGGAAAGTATCATTAATACACAGTAAAGTTTAATTTCTCATGTTGGCTAGTCTTATCACAGGAAGAATCAGACCAGTAAATGTAAATAGCCTGAACACATGAGTCTAGCTACTAGAAAAACGTGAAGCACGTAACTGTCAGAAATGTAGTATCCTCTTCAGATTGCCAATTTTTATTTTATTTTGCATATCTATATTCAGTGTTCCCTGAAGAAGCTTCATCCTTTTAAATATTTTCAGTTGTTTTTAAAATGTGTTCTGCTGTGCTTAAAATTTAACATGAGGGAGTGAACTTTAAAAACAAGTATTTGGGGAAAGCAATAAATGATTGTCATACGTTAAATAACTATCATATAGATAGAATTTAAAAGTTCACGTTCAGAATGTTTAGTTTTGTGCAGTTGTTAAGAGTGTAATTCGATTCCTCTCTTACCACTTCAACCTTGCTTTATGTGGCTTCTTTGCTTGAGCCTCTTTTTTTTTTTTTGTAGTTTTTGGCTGGGGCTGGGTTTGAACCCACCACCTCCGGCATATGGGGCCAGCGCCCTACTCCTTTGAGCCACAGGTGCCACCCTCCTTGACCCTCTTTATCCACTACATTAGTTACTTCCACAGAAGTTCTGCGTTTTCTGATTATCTAGAACCTGCGGTTCTTTTTTAAAATCCTGCCACCAAGAAAGACTTCTTTCTAAAATCAAATTTCATCTCTCTCAAACCGGCCTTCTTTCTAATTCATAACTTTCTCTTACTGGCACTGTCGTTCTCTAAACTATACAGTCAAGTAACATCTTTATCTTTGAATTTATCTCATCCACTCACCCCTCTTTATTTCTTAACCTTCTACTGTGTATCATTTACCAGTGTCCGCAAAATTTTCTTCCTAAACTAATATTTTGATTATGTTGCTAACAGACTTCCACCAGTTAATCCTCTACCACTAGTATAAATTTCATCATTTTGATGTACCCGTTGAAAGTTGATGAGATTTTAACCAAGAAATCACTATAATCTGGTCCTTACCTTTTACCTTTACCTGCATTTACTCCTAAAATCTACTGCTTTAAGCAAACTATTGTATTCACTGCCCTAGATCATGTCTATAAGTTGCTTTAACTTATGAATGTAATTTTTCCTGTTTGGAAGCCTCTTTCCTTTGTGTCTGATTCTGTCCTTCATTACCTTATTGAATTATTTTCCAGAAAGCATTCTCTGGAGTATTCTAATTGGGCATCATCTCTTATCTATCTCCCATCGTACTCACACTCATGAAAAGGCCTTGACCTTACAATATTTCTTTTTGATTTATTAATTGAGTTGCTATCTACCCGGCACAAGGTGCCCTTCACTAAATATTTATCAATTCGGGAATGAATGGATGGAAGAATGGATGAGTGGGTGTAGGTCCTCTATTTCCATCTAAACTGTAACTTCCTCAGGAGTAAGTCTTAAAGCCTGTCATGTCTAAGTTGCCTGTTTTCTTCATGACATAAAGATAATTTGGAATAAAATAGAGACTTTTTCAAACGCATTAATTTATTTATAGAAAAAAATACATTGAATGCAAAACACATGCTAGGAATTATACAGCCATATAATTTAGTGTATCTCATTTATCATAGAGGATTAGAATCTTTGGGGCAGGGGGATTCCGAATATCATACAATCATATCTTTGGCCTTAATCTAGGCAACATAAAGTGAAGTTGTCAAAGATCTCAACTTACAAAATCTTGGTGAGTGAAAGACAGATGTCATGAAAATTCAAGAAATTGAAAACGATACCTTGTAGGTGCTTGTATTAGTATATGTCGTGCACATATAAATAAAAAGAAAAAGTTAAATCATTGAATATAGGTTACAGGTTACGATGATTTTGTTTCCTGTGGGCTGCTCACAAGAGTGGATGATGTTGTTTACAACTGGACACAGCAGCTACAGTCAGGGTGGTGTGAAGGCTAGGTAGAACAACCGAAATCTGCTGTGTTTTTAGATATTGAGTTTTAGTCATTTTTGTATGTAAATGCAAGCCGCAGATAATTATCATTCCAAAAGAATTACCAGTAGAAGGCACTGCTTCCTAGGACTTGACTTTATCTCTGAATTATCCCGTCAAATGTTAAGACAATTAGAGAAGGAAAGGAACTTTAAAAAGAGACTACTATATAAGGAAAGCGGTTCCTGTTCTTCCATTTTATATTACACCATATACACAATTTCTTTGACCTTATACATGTTGTCATCTTCAAGAATAATTGTAGCAAAGAACGTATCCTCAGCAGTAAGTAGGTGAAACCTTAGTAATAATCTATTCATAATTAACTATGTAGAGTTGTTTTGTAAAGTTACTTAACATTTGTACTCTCTTAACGCATTTTAAATAAAACTATGTTAGTTTTCACAAGTTCTTTAAAAACATGATAAAACAGGGCTTAGCGATTTCTTTACATTGAATTTATTAAAAAGGATACAGTTATTACTGAACTGGATTTCCTTTGTTCTGCTAATACTAAGACATATTCCAAGCATAACTGTTGACAAGATTGGATCTTGCAACTGTCCAGAGCTAGAGCATGGTTAAAGGGTTGCTGGTTTTAGTTGGTAGCTATTCATTTTACAGATATTTATTGAGGGTCATTATGTTCAGGAAGGGTTCTAAGTACTGGGTTGGTATCTATGAAGAAAGGTAGAGTATGACTACTTGGATTGCATATTATAGCGTGAGAGATGGATAATAAACAGATAGAAAACATGTCAGGGGGTGATAAAGGCTATGAACAAAAAAGAATAAGGAGTGAGATAGGGATGGGGTGCAGATTTAGGAAGAGTAATGAAGAAAGGCCTCTGACACCCAGTCTGCATTCCAGAACCAATACCATCAGAGTCTCAGGCGTCAGTGTACTTAATACTTCTCTAGGTAATTCCCTGTGTGACCAAGGTTGAGAGCCCCTGGTTTAGTTTTCTGCTGAGGTCTCCCACCCTTGATAATATGTTTACATTTGCTATGCATGTCCAAACCTATGTGGGACATCATCCATGCAGAGTGTTTATTGCGCACATGGAGAGCTGTTAGCCAATAGCAAAAGGCCACAGGAGTTTTAAAGGGACTATCACATGTTGACCAGAGTAGCCTGATTGTGCAGAGAGCTGTGGGCTAAGTAAAGGAAAGGCAAGTCCTTGTGAAAGAGAGCTGCTCCTTACAAGGGAGAACTTTTCTTATCCATTTTGTTCATGTCATGGAGCAGATCCCGGAGCCTTACAGACTAGACAACAGTTGGGATTCATCCCATAATCCTTCACTCTCCTCCTTTGCTATGTAAGCTTGATATCATACTTTCTGAGGTATTTCTATATCTTTGCTTTTATCATTACTTATTACTTCCAATGTGAAATTCCTTGTCCATTTATCCCAGGGCTCTCGTGTATTTTCTTTTAAAAGCCACTAGCCCACCAGGCTGTGAAGCATTCAACAATACTCTGGGTCTCATGAAGCCTTTAGGTGCTTGGCTAGGATGTCATCTGGCCTTTAGAGTGAGACATCATCTTTCATTATCATATCTCTTTTTATTTAGAATCCTTTTAACCAGTGCAAAAGTTCTTGAAGCAGAGGTTGTGAGTTAGATTTTTCATTCCCATTCGATGAGTGTTTCACACACAGTAGGTGGTCAGCAAATGGTTATGGATTTGGAGGATTCCTTCTCACCCTGGTAATAAATGTCAGTTTGTTCAAGGGTTTCTTGACCACACACAAAGCTGAGTTAAAGACCACTGTTAGGTCATCGTAGCTCCCCAAGGCAGCTTCACATTGGATTACATTTATCTTTCTCATGTCAGTTTCCTTGAAATCTCAGTTTTGTTCATCGGTAAGCCTAGCTTTTAACCACAGGAATGACAAAAATCATCTCTGAGTGAGTACATAGGAGCACATACCAGCCTGGATCTTTGCATTAGCCAAGGTCCCTTGCACAGCAACATGGCTGTTTATCTTCTAGATGCCTTTGACATTATGGAGATTTTTCTCTGTCCAAAATGTAACCCTTTGGTGGAGAAACAAAAACTTGGGAATCTAATACTATTGGTGATTTTGTCATCCATATTTTTTGAAGTACTGTGAGTCATAATAAATGTGGATAATATGACCAACAAGTTGATGGCTCTCTGTGTAATTTGTTACCTAGTTCACTTTTTTCTTAGTGGGGTAGCGTATTATTGATATAAAAACCAGCACTATTTTGATAGCAATTTAGCACATCTTTAAAGAATATTTTACCTGAATTATATTAAAAATATGTCCAAGTCCAATACATTAAGAACATTGTATGTAATACTCTGATAGTGCAATTGAAATAAACATGAAATATTGAGCATTTTCATATCTGTTGCTTTCTGGTACCATGACTCTTTCATGTTTAGTATTTTAGACCTTTAACTTCCTACTCCATAGAGAGAATGTGTACCCAGTTTTATATGAATTTAATTTAGATATTGAAATGAGCGTAAGTTTAAAAAGAGTATTAATATCTTATCCCTCTACCTAAAGTTTTCATAATTGATAGTCATAATTATATGATTACTAGTAAAAAATCAAGAGAAAGGTCATTTTTTTTTTTTTTTTTTTTGCAGTTTTTGGCCGGGGCCAGGTTTGAACCCACTACCCCCAGTACATGGGGTCAGCGCCCTACTCCTTGAGCCACAGGTGCTGCCCAAGGTCATGGTTCTTGAAGTATGAAACTGTATTATATTTACTAAGGAAAGGCCAGTTGATGTCACTTTCTGCTTTGATAACCTAGTAACTAGCACTTGCCTAGAGTTTTTAGACACTAAGAGATTGCTTATGAGGCCGAGGCAGACATGAGAATACCAACATGTTAATTCCAGTAAGAATGGAAATGTCCACCTAGATCACAAATACTAGGGTTTGTATAATAGAGGCATAATCTCCTCATACTCAAGCTACATGTGAAACTAAGAAATAATTAAAAGTGCCTCTATTAATTTACTCTGATAAATGACTTCACACAGACCTCAAATATTTCAAGTCTGTTTTGTTGGCAAATTCTTTATATGGGAATTTAAAGTTTGCTTGTAGAACATAGAGTCAGAACAGTGGGAGTTTAGTTAGTGTTCAGGGGTTATCATGTATCGATTTGGTGATAAGTATGGTCTCGCCGGTGAAACCAGAACTATCCTAACTCATTTAACTCTGGCCCTTAACATAGAGTACCATGTATACCTGGAATAGACCTTGGAAATAGTTAAAAAATGCTTGAAATGTGACGGCCAAGTTTACTTCTTCTTTAGACCTTACTACTCAGATGGTAGCTGCCAATATTTCTCCTTCTTTCACTGTTTCTTTAGCTGATCAACACCCCTACTATTAACATAAAAAAAAATTTTGTTAATACATTTGATCAATTGACTGTTACATATTGCTGGTCATGGATTATTTCTCCAACAAGAGACTTTGCATTTTATGTTGATTTTACAGTTAAAAACCTTGGAAGGCAACCTGCTTTACTCACGCTAGAGTTTTTCCTTTGTTTTTGTATTTTGAGGATGGGTGGGTCACCCTGTAGTTTTAAAGTTTGTAAAATAAATAAGGGCTATATTTATTGAATGTCTTCTCTGTTTTGAATGTTAGTTATTTTTCACCTGGTATGCAGTCCATTTTCAAAAGGACTTGGGGGGGTAGATATTATATCTCACTTTAAAGATGAGTAAATTGAGAGATGAAATTTCACAGTAAGAGGCAGAATCAGCATTTTAGCCTTTATTGGTCTAATTCCAAAGTTTTTATTTTCTTCTACTGCCCTATTACTTAATAGAGTATCTTCAGTCATTGAATATATATGCTTTTGAAACTTTTATAAAGTAGTATTATTCAACAATGATCAGAGGTAACTCTTTTGTGAACACATTTTGAATTTAAAATGAAATATATGAAGGAAGTGGTGTTGTAGTAAATACCCTCTCTAATCTCACTGGACTAGAACAGGAGTGAATGATTCTGTAAATTACTCTCTGTTTGACAAAAAATATAGCATTTTCAAGGTCAGATCAAGTAGTAAATACAACAAGAGTTTTTTTTTTAATTAAACATTTTAATTTCTATGCAAAACTTTTAATGAAAGGAAAAGAAACTTCCTATTTAAAATATTTGCCACTTAATTTTAACCTCTGCTAATATGCTGAACCAGATTCAAGAATGCGTGTGTAATTCTTTTTCATTTACCTAAGACCATTTTCATATAGGCCTTAGCTCATGACAAAAAAAAACTCTCTTCAGATTTTTTCTTTTATTTAAGTATTCTAAGGAGTAAATAGTCTAAGAATGATTCGTATCTACATCATGCATAGCATTGTGAAAATAAAAATTAAATATTTTTCTATTTTTACCTTTGTAGTTGCCTTGAACTTTGATATTATAACTAAATGCCCAAGTTCGGTGATTTGGGGAGGTGAGGGAAAGAAAATTTTTGAATATTTCAAGATTCACAGTGATTGTAAAAATTAACCCGTCCTTCTTGAGATTTAAACAATTATCAAACTTTTTTCCACGGCTCTGAGTCAATTGCTTTAACTTAGACTTCTATGCTTCCCAATCATCTTATTTTTTAAAAAATGCAGATCTGTTTTAATGACAGTCCTTTGTTTGCTTGATTTTTTGATGAAAGAATATTTTAGTTATTTCTTTTCTTTTAAACTGCCAACAGTATTTGCTATGCCTAGATGTTTTGTCCTCAATAAAGTCTATCCGAGTGAAAAACTAGATGGGTCTTTTTTCTTTCCTTTCGAATGGAATGGTCTTTCATTATGCAGTGTTCTTAGGTGAATTCTCTTGTTTAAGAAGCCAGAATACAAGGGAGTGCTATATTAGTGCATTATTCTCACAACAAACAAGCACTGTTCTGTTGCTACCTGCTTGGCCATTGTTTCTGATTGTGTGTGCTTTGCAGTGGTATTTGGATGGTTTCCTGCTCTCTGCCAGCACAAAAAGGCATTTCTGTTACAATGGCCCCTAACCACACAATGACGGCATTAAGGATTTATGTGGAGGTTTCATTATTTTCTCCTCTTTTGTTCCTTCCAGGATGTCTTCCAAGCGACCAGCCTCTCCGTATGGGGAAGCAGATGGAGAGGTAGCCATGGTGACAAGCAGACAGAAAGTGGAAGGAGAGGAGAGTGACGGGCTCCCAGCCTTTCACCTTCCCTTGCATGTGAGTTTTCCCAACAAGCCTCACTCTGAGGAATTTCAGCCAGTTTCTCTGCTGACGCAAGAGACTTGTGGCCATAGGACTCCCACTTCTCAGCACAATACAATGGTAGGTTTCTCATGGTCTGTTGTGCCTACAATCACTTTGTGACCAGTCCACCCCTGTCATCACTTGGCTTCAGTCCCCTGCTTACAATTATCCTTCACTTACTAGCCACACACAGGATTCACTCCTGGTCTCTTAGAATCCTTTAGAACTACATTTGTTCCAACAGAGAAGATGAGATTTTTTTGTTTGTTTCTTTTTTGATTTTTAAGACTTCCTGCTTTGGAGATGCTTACCATTTAATGAGGGGGGGGGAAGAAACAGACAAAATGTAGGAGTCATATTAAAGTAAATTATTTAAAATTAGCATGAAAGTTTGATGCCATACTCTTTCTTTTTTTTTATTTATTTTATTTTATTTCATTTTTTTTTTTTTTACTCTTTCTAATAAAAGTTTTTTCTGGATAGAATTAGAAGGAGGATATTTTGAACATTTCCAACATGGTAAAATCATTGCTCTTCAATTTTTTTGCTCTGCCCAGATTGAATTCTAGTATTCCTTACTGTACTGGGGGCTCTGCAGAAGAATGTATTTCATAGAGATTATATTCTCTAATATGACTGCACTAATTTCTAACTGGATCCCACATACACATTGTTGCTTTGATAATTCTGTAACTATTTGTTGCATACTAGTCTAGAATATGTGATTCAGGGTATTTCTCTGGCCACTCATCTGAGGTTTGGAGCACTTTAGATTAGGAAAGTGGGCTTCATGGGTGAGAGGAGAGAAGGCAGCACAACATCTCTGGCTCATGCTTAGTAGCACACCCCAGATGAATAGGCATTATGGTCCTCCTTAACAACTTACATACACAGGAGCATCGTGGTAACAAGGTAGCTGGGCACTTGGCTCTCAATAAAGCCACCATCACCTTTTAACACGGCTGCTTGGTAAATGTCACCCTTTTCTGAATGCCCCTCTTCTTTTGTGTCAAGGGGGCCAGTGTTGTTAATTTAAACTTGATTATACCAAGAAAAATATGTTTGATCTTTCATTTTCCTACCTTTAAAATAGTTGTGAGTCTAAGAAATATTTCCTTTTTGTTTCCTCTAGAAAATTATTGTATATCATCAATATATATAATGCTGAGATATGCCCATTTATTCATATATTGAATTACTGTATATGGACTTAAATCAATGAGAAGAATCAAATCTCTTTTAGCAGCTGTGCAATAGACATGATACTTTGATTTTTACATTAGATTTAAATATTTCCATTCAACATTTTGGCCTGAAAGGTCCAATTTCTTTTCTTTCTTTCTTTTTTTTTTTTGCTTTTGAGACAGAGTCTCATTCTGTTGCTCTGGGTAGAATGCTGTGGCATCATAGCTCACAGCAATCTCAACTCAAGTCTGCTCAGAATCCCAAATAGCTAGGACTATAGGTGCTCACCACAATGCCTGCTGTTCTTTTGATTTTGATTTTTTTAGTTTTTTTTTTTTTTTTTTTAGTAGCGATGGTATGGGGGTGTATCCTCACTCTTGCTCAGGTTGGCCTAGAACTCCTGAGCTCAAGCAGTCGACCTGCCTCAGCCTTCCAAGTGCTCAGGTTACAATTGTGAGCCACCACGCCCAGCTCAAAATATCTTTAGACATCTGACTATGTGCCAAGATTTTCCCACAAAGAATCATGTTTTAGCACAACTGAATGTAGGATTTACAGATGAGAAAACCAAGGCACAGAGAGGTTAAATAACTTTCTCAGATTACAGGTAATAAATGGGAGAACCAGGGTTTATTGAAGAAATCTGTACAGTCCACACTCATAAACATTACGCATATTGCTTCTTCACTAGAGCACGGGCATAGTTGGTCAAGTTCAGTCACACTACCCACCGTTTCCCCCTCTTCTTTCTTAGCTCAAGTGGGTAAGGTGCCAGCTACATCTACCTGAGCTGGCGGGTTCGAATCCATTTGGGCCCACCAAACAACAATGACGGCTGCAACCAAAAAATAGCTGGGTATTGTTGCGGGCGCCTGTGCTCCCAGCTACTTGGGAGGCTGAGGCAGGAGACTCGCTTGAGCCCAGAAGTTGGAGGTTGCTGTGAGCTGTGATGCTATGGCACTCTACCCCGGGGGACAGCTTGAGGCTCTGTCTCAAAAAAAAAAAAAAAACAAAAAAAAACTTGTGTTCTTCTTAAAAAGCTTAAAAAGACACTCCATCTGTCATTGCATCATGCTAAATGCCTTTTCATTCTTAATAGTTTGACCACTGCCTTTTCTCAGAGAGGATCCAGTTGAAGCAGCTTCTGCACTGGTTTCCATGTGCTAGTACATGTCCATGTGACAGATACACCAACATAAAAATGGTCACACCTAAAAGGATACCAAAAGGATAAAGGGGAGATTATTTTGAGTACACTCAAGGTTGGGTATAGGAACAGCGTATTAAATTATAGAATGTAGTGGTATGAAGAGTTGCTGGGATGTGGTAGTTAATGCAAGGGAAATGACTCAACTTCTATTGGAGACATCAGTTTAATTAAAAAAACTATTAACTGCCTAATTTGTACTAAGTTTTACGAGAGACGCTATGGAAATAGATTCAAATGAGACGCGTCTCCTTTGTTCAGAGAACTCAATCGAAAAGCAGAAGTTCTTAACTAGGTCTATAGATCTCCTAAAAATAAAATGGAGAATCTGCCTCTGTGGGCACATCAGAGGAGTGTTACAGTTTCCACCAGATTCTCAAACAGATCTGTAATCCTAAAGGGTTAAGACGGGAAGTTAGTACATTTTGGACACAAATGATTCACCTTTATTTTAGTGACAATAGCACTAAACATTTTCTTTTACTGTATGTTTAATTGGGTTCTAAATTTCTTTCTGCCTCCAATTTTTCCTGATTGCAGCTGCTTTTCCTCTCTTGTGTAGACTGTTAGAAGAGTCGCCCCACGTGATCTCAGATTTTCACCATGTCCTTGCAAACTTTCTTCCAACTTCCACCGGTCTTGTTTCCCTGAGAATGGATTTGGATTGTTTACCTCACTTTTGAATCGACTCTGTGTCCTTTTGCTCACGGGATTCAGTTCCAAACTCGGGATTCAGTTCCAAACTCCTTATCTTAGCAAACATCTCTGTATAGACCAGCCTCAAACTATGATGTTAGTCTCTTCTCTAACCTGTCCTGCTGTGGCCAGGCTCTGGCCGTGCCAAGCTCCTCACACCTGTTCACACCACGTGTAGCCTTTGAATAACTGTTTTATTCTTTCTACCTGGAAATCTCTATCTTTTTACATTTTACCTTCCTGGCAAATTATGTTTCTCCCACAAGAATAGGCTATTCTTAGATGCTTTCACTGACCTCCCAAGGCAGAATGGTTGCTGTATTTTTCTTTTATCTGTGACATTTATTTATGTCTTTTCTCATGGTCAACATCTGTGGACCCTGCACCCCAGGCTGCAAACTGGTGTCGTTGTATGGCCTGTTAGGACCCAGAATCCTGCATCCTGTCTCCTCCCATGCCCCCGCCCCCAACCTTACTGGCCTCATCCATGGAGGAATTGCCTTTCAAAAAACTGGACTCTGGGCTCCAGCACCTGTAGCTCAGTGGCTAGGGTGCCAGCCACATACACCGGAGCTGGCAGGTTCGAATCCAGCCAGGGTGTGCCAAACAACAATGACAACTATAACCAAAAAATTGCCAGGCATTGTGGTGGGCGCCTGTAGTCCCAGCTGCTTCGGAGGCTGAGGCAAGAGAAACCCTTAAGTCCAAGAGTTTAAAGTTGCTGTGAGTTGTGACGCCATAAGGCTCTGTCTTAAAAAGAGAGAGAGAGAGAAAGAGAGAGAGAGAGAGAAACCGGTCTCTGGCACCAAACAGGTTCCAGTCTGTGGCCTGGTAGGAACCAGGTTGCAGAGCAGGAGATGAGTGGCAGGAGAGCAAGGGAAGCTTCATTCCTCTGTATTGACAGCTACTCCCTACCTCTCACCTCTCATTACTTCCCGGCCCCTCATGGAAACATTGGCTTCCATGAAACAGGTCTCTGTGCCATCATGGGGACCACTGGTCTACATTATAATTTATGCATTTACACATCTGTCTTCGTATATACGGTGTTTCTTTTTGACGACATTTCATATATATTCATCTTTCTAGGATCTAGCATATAAGAACACATTCAACTTATGATTATTAACTAAATGGCTGAGTTTAAATAGTAAATATGTTTTAGGCAAAGTTATTAAAGATAATTCATTATGACTATTTTCTTTTTCTAAAAGTTTTGGAACTAAAGTAGAATCTACTAAAGTAGTATATTGAGAAAGCAGAGCATCGTGGTATATTCCCCTATTAAATTGATAAAGATGTATCTTACTCACTTATCAAAGTGACCGAATGTGTTTGTAATATGAATATTCAACACGAATGCTTTCTTTTTTTCTGGCTACTAGGCCATTGCCATATTCACATAATAGATCATTTTATTATAGTAGGGCAGTATATTCTTTATCTTTTTCTATTCCTTATCTTTGAAAACGGAGGGCCTTTCATAGTCTTTCTGAATAATGAACTTTATATTACGAAGTTCAATTAAAAAAACCAAGGTGTGGGCAGTGCCTGTGGCTCAAAAGGGTAGCGCGCCGGGCCCCCTATGCTGGAGGTGGCAGGTTTAAACCCAGCCCTGGTCAAAAAAAATAAATAAATAAACAAAGTGATTTCTTTACCTGTTTATATGACATTCTTACTTAATTTTTAAATAAAGATGAAAGATCTTAAAAGGTATGTGCTTTGTATCACCAGAATAGCTTAAAGGCAAAGTATAGCTGTTGAGGGATCCCGGTAATGCTGACTTGAAATTAGAGAAAGATGCTTCCAGTATATAAAACTTAAGTTGGAAAATATCTCCTGAGATAAAAGTTCTGTGTATTTAATGGCCATATAACAATTTTGAGGATTTAAGATCCCTTATTTAGATTTAGGGTATATAAGCATTAAGGATCGGAATTGAGATAAGGACGTAATTCCTTACAATTTTCAAAATCGTGTTTATTGCCTTTGTGTTTTATAGAAATAAACTAAGTACCAACTGAAAACAACTTCCAAATAACTGCGACTGGCATGATTACTAAGAATTAATTTATTCTTGGAAGATGTTACTCATTGTCCAGAGTGCAGTGCAGATGAACGCTCTTAAGTACACTATACACATGTTTATAAAATACTCACAGATTTCTAATTAATACAAGACTGAGACCCAGATTATTGTTTCAGTTTATGCAAAAGACTGATTCTGTCAGTTCCCACACAGAAGTTCTCATAATCTTACAGGCAATTAATAGCAAAATTTGATTCCCATATAATCATCAAAAAGTTAAAAGCAATGTAAAAGTCGGATTCTGACATCCCTGGGATTTATTGATGGTCAAATATCTCCCATGTCCCCTTTTTGTTGATTTTTTTTTTTTTTTGAGAAAGAGCCTCAAGCTATCGCCTGGGTAGGGTGCCATGGCATCATAGCTCACAGCAACCTCCAACTCCTGGGCTCAAGTGATTCTTTTGCCTCAGCCTCCCAAGTAGCTGGGACTATAGGCGCTCGCCATAGCCACAACACCCAGCTATTTTTGTTTGTTTGTTCGTAGCTGTTGTTGTTTGGCAGGCCCAGGCTGGATTTGAACCCACCAGCTCTGGTGTCTGTGGCTGGCACCTTAGCCACTTGAGCTACAAGGGCCAAGCTGATGATTTTTTTTTTTTAACATGAGTTTGGAGGCTGTCACTTCAGAGGTTCAGAGAAAAGTCAAAATCTCTGTAATTTCTGGCTCATTTTTAATAATAGTTCTAACAGATGATTTATATGATAATGGAAAGGACTGTCCAGAATACGTCCTCATGTTGGTAGATGTGAGTATTCATGGACAGCAGAAGGGAGCAGAGGATGTCCAAGGAGAAGGCAGATGTGTCAACAGCAGCAGCCGGCCACTCCATGGTGGCCCTCGTGCTCAGACTCTATCTGGTTGCGTGACACTTCTGTTGATTAGATTGTTGTTCCAGTGTCACGTGTGATGTGAAATGGAAGTCTTGACCACCTGTGATTACTGAATGATCAGTGTCTTTTTTTCCCTTTATACAAAAAGCATATTCTATCTCACCCAAACTCTCATTTGACTTTTTATGCTACCTTGTGTTGAGTGAAGAATGTGACATTTTTATTTTGAAAAATAATTTAAGCTGTTTACTTTAGAGATAGCCAAATTTTATTAGGAAATAAATACTATATGTGTATGTGTATGTTTAACATTTCAAGACTCATAGGATTTGGAAGTATGATTTTATTAGTATCTCATATATTGCTGATGGTGATGACATTTTCTTGGAATTGTTAAAGAACTATGGGCGTATAGTACCTTAGCTTAATGATATGATATATCTTAATTTTAATGTGCTTAAACATTACAGAAACACTAATTATCATAAAACAGCATTCAGAGTGAGTCATTTTCTTCTTGAGTCTATCAAAAGAAGAAAAACGTTGTCTTTTTAAGTTGATCTTCCGTAAAGGTTCAAAATATAGCTGAGACGCCAGTATATCATTAAAGCCAGGATCTAATATATGAAATAGAGCCTAAAAATTGAAAGAATTCATTCAAGGCACATGACACAGAAAGGCTTTTACTTGTTCAGGCTCACTGTCAGCTCCTGGAATGCTTTATTTACCCAAAATAATTTTAATTGCTATATTATAGCTGTGTCTTGAAATACCCCTTTATATAAATTTTGCTTGCAATCTAACAGTCAGTTATGTGTTTTCGATGTTTGACTAGGATCGTGTTATGTGTGAAATACTGTTCAGAAAACTTAACAAGGAAAAGAGGAAAAAAAAATGCATGTGTAACTTAAAAATAAGTCACAGAATAGGGCCTTAATTATGGTATGGTAAAGATTTCTATTTTTATATGCTGCTTTTTATAAGCTTTTAAATTTCTGGTTACCTTTGTACATCAAACTTAGCATAAGTTATTGTGATGCTACAATGCATACTGTTGTTAAACCAGTGTGGTTATTGTGCCAGTTCTAATAATGAGAATTTCATTGTTTAGGGAGAGCCGTCTCCTACACTCTAGACAAAAGTGTAATTACTTTTGAACGATGTGGAATGTGCTCGGTTTAATAGCATGGAGAATAGATTCAGAAAGATTCAGATAAAGTAAGCTTGGAAGCCATATGTGCAGTGTGTCAGTATAAAATTATGAGAGCAGGCAGTATAATTCTACACACACGCACTCACACCCGATTTCACACAGTTTATCTATAAACTGTTGTTTCTGTAAGAGATAGGCTTGCTTATCTGAACAAGGCCATTTCCATTGAAACAAGGTAAAAATGGTGACAAGTTTGTATTTGTTTTTTATGGTAAATTGATGTTTATCATACAATGAAATTACATTGTTACAATCATTATTCTGTAAATGTTGTCACAAAATACCACATGAAGCTTTTTATCTAAATACAATCCCAGGCTCTGTGTTTCAATGTAAGTGGTGCAGTTTTTATACTTGCATTGTTTTGGAAAATTACCCCCAGGGCTAGCAAGAATGGGGATATGTGAAAAACAATCAGTTGGGGTCCATCAAAGCCACTGGATCAGTTGTGTAATAGATCATTTTGTTCTATTGACATACAATTCTATTCATTCCGGTGGTGGGAGGGGAAGTGTAATGTTAAGTAAAGGAACCTTGATCCCTATGATGTCCATGGTATTTGAAGTACTACTGGGGAGTGTTAAGTTAACTGGATCTTGAAAAAAGTACTATGTGGGACTTAAGAGATAGTTCAGGACACCTAAGGAGTCTGCGTTTACATCCCCACACAGTACTATGCAGTAAGGGGAACAGGCAAGGGTTTCTAGTGCTGTGGGAACAGGCGGGAAGGAAATGTGTTTGCTCATAAAAGACGTGGTCTAATGGAATGTAATGGCTTTTCATTTAATAGGCAGTGTTGCAGAAGATTCAACTCAAATATGTATAATTAATACTTATCAGCAGAGACATAGAAAGGAATTAGAGCCAGTCTTTTCTCTCATGTAGCTTTTGGACGAGTATAGAGGTACAGAGGTAACATAAGCACAACAATCATCATAATGTAATATAAAATATTAGAACTCTGCTACAGGAGATTCACAGTTGACAAGTATCTCATGTGTGGGGATCAAAATAGATTAATTTCAAATTCTTTCCACCAAAAATAATAACTAAATATTTAGATACTAAAATACACACACACATACACACACACACACTGCAGACGTTACCATTAATGTAAGATGTAGGATCCTTTTCCTAACCTGAATATTAGTAATATTAGCCCACATGACAAAGTCCCACAGTTGCCCTTGCTGGAGGAATGTGGAGAGAAGGGAGCCCTTTTACACTGTCAGTAGGCCTGTAAGCTCATAAAGCCTCTTTGGAAAGAAGTATGGAGAATCCTCAAAGAACTCAAAGTAGATCTCCCATTTGATCCCATAATCCCACTCTAGGCATCTACCCAGATGAAAAAACAAAAACAAAAACAAAACAAAAAAACCCTGGAAAACCATTTTGTCCTAAAGACATTTGGACTCAATGGTTTATTTCAGCTCAATTTACAGATGTGGAAAAAACCTAAATGCCCACCAGCTCAGGAAAGGATTAACAAACTGTGGTATATGTACACCCTGGAATACTATACAGCCATAAAAAGATGGAGACTTTACATCTTTTGTATTAACCTGGATGGAGTTGAAATACATTCTTCTTAGTAGAGTATCACAAGAATGGAAAAGCAAATATCCAATATAGTCAGTAATAATATTAAGCCAGTAGACAATCTAATGCTTGCCCACAAAAAAGAAAAACTTATTTCAATTCAAGATGAGGGGAGGTGGAATGTAGGGATGTATGGTGCACCTTTTGGGTGTGGGACACAACTACAAAAGGGACTTTTTTTAACAAATTCAAATATTTAACAAATCCAACTATTGTGACCTGGTTGTTTGTACCCTCGCATTAACCTGAAATTTAAAAAAATATATACATATATATTTTTTTATGGTCTTTATTTTCTTTATTTTATATTAAAATATAGTTTTGCTTTTGCCATATTTTTTCCCAGCAGAAATAACTCATAAGGAATAAAAAAGTGAGTTTAAAAAATGGAAGAAAATACTGAACACAAAATATACTGTGAAGCTTTTATAGTAAAATCTCAAAAACAACTATTTTAGATATTGACTGCTTTCAATGTTTCCTTTCTTTATCTGGGTGACACCTCAAATGTGGTGGACACAGTGGTGACATGCATAGCTGTGCTACTGGAAATAGCAAGGACACTAAGAAATGGAGACTTAAGTGAATGGTGTTCTGGATTTTGTGACACACATAGGTGGTTGCCTTTCTCTCATTTGTTATTCTCATGCCTGCATTTGAGACAAGAAAGGATCATTTATATTTGCAAGTTAAAGATAATGAAAAGTTGTTTTGCTCACAGTCACCAAGATGTGGAATCAACCCAAGGGCCCATCAACAGGTGAATAGGTTACTAAACTGTGGTACATGTATACTACAGAATACTATTCAGCCATAACAAAGATGGAGACTTTACATCTGTTGTATTAACCTGGGTGGAGCTGAAGAACATTCTACTTAGTAAAGGGTAACAAAAATGGAAAAGCAAGGATCCAATGTACTCAATTCCAATATGAAACCAAAAGACAAACAAATACATGCCCATACAAGAAAACCACAATTAAGGTCAAATGAAGGAGAGGGGAGGATGGAGAGGGTTGGTGTCAGGCAGAATATAGGGGTAGATGGCACACCTCCCCATGGGGGATACGGCTGCAATACAGACTTTACCTTACAAAACCTTACAAACACAATCAGCATAACCTAATCGTCTGTACTGTTATATTCATCTGAATATTAAAAAAAAAGAAAATTTGTTTTGCAACCAGAATGGATTCTGTACCATGGACCATTTGTTTCCAATTCCTCCTCTTTTCTTCTTTTGACTTTTTTCTTCTTTTGCTCCTTTTCTTTCTCTTTAGTTTTGCCTCTATCAGAAAACAGTCATAATGGGTCCTTATGTGGACTTAAACAGGGCCATTATCAGGAAGGGAGACTGGATAGCAGAAGCAGCACCACTGTGTTCTGGTATATACTTCCTTCTTATTTACATATGTTGTTTCTGGGGGTTTGCCGGACCTTCCTGTAGTCATGTGTTTCTCTTACTGCATGTGATTAGTAAAGATCAATTGGATTTATGATAAAGCTTCAACTGTTTCTTAGTAAACAGGAAAACTGTAGTGATCTTCAATGCCTTCTTCATTGAAACTATACAGTGTATGTCTTCAGTTTATTCTGAGATTCTGTTATTTTACCCTTCTTTCATGATCCAATGTTGAAAATAAGTGGCAATTTTATTTTCAGTATCCTTACTTGGCAAAAGAAGAGTTGGACCCCAGATTTGGTTCCAAATTATTTTTTGAAAATTGGACCTCGTGCATTTCTGGGAACTAGTGCGTTAGTGGATTTTGCCTTGTTGTGTGTCAGTCGCTGGTGTCCACGATTCGGTGGCCTTTGCCCTTATTTTTAAACAGTTCTTGATGTAACTAATTTCTTCTTTTGTCTTCAAGTGCATTTTTCAAACTTGATATTTTTAGCGACCGTTAAAGAGTATAAGACATAGGGATGGAGATCATTTGCATAATTAGAAAATAACTTTGATGTTAGTGTCACTGTATGACTGACAGTGAATGAAAGTCATCCAAGGGAGTCCAGGAGAAATAGGGATCCTGCAGGGTGAGTGGTGCCTGACTTCTCGGGCTTGGAATGAAGTCCCTAAGACTTGATAACTCATTTGTCCATAAGACCTCTAAAAGTAGACCTCCAAGGATTTCAAATAACACTTAAGCCATGTTTTCTCTTGGCCATGTCAGTTAGACACAACTATCTATTGTACCTAAAAAGGAAAAAAAAGAATTGATCTTTGTTCAGAAGCCTCTTTAAAAAGCAGAACCATTAGCCCTTCATTTAGATCTTAAGAAAGTGAAGTCATACAAATAATTTAAAGGAGCACAGCGTTGGATTTTGAGTGTAGTCTTTTCACATATTTTGCAATTATACTCAAAAAGCTCTCCCTTAAAAAAATGTACAGTGACAAATACTTTGATTTGAGGTGATAAGTTAAAAAAAGAAGACAAATAATTTTGTAGTATGGAGTAATCGAATAGACCAATGGGGAGAAGTATGTTCACGGAAAAATTTATCCTTAAGAGATGAGGATCTGATCTCAAAACACTTAGAACACTATTGGTGCCACATGAGGTGAATTGAAAAGCATAAAATATACTTAAACCTTTTTCTTCTTTGACACGTCTGAGATGCTAGTAATTTGTTCTGTCTAGCATTAAGGCTGGCATCAAAATCAAATTCAGGACAGTATTTCCATATGCTAACCATTTAGATTATCTTGTGTCATTTTTTTCTCCCTTTTTGTCTTGTTTTGTTTTGTTTTAGAAAGTAATTTCTTTTTCTATTCTACTAGACAGGGCAGGGGCAAAGTTCTTTGCTATGGGAAATAAATATAAAGCTAACTTCAGATGACCATTGTAAGTGGTCCGTTTGGTTACATATATTCTTTGAGCAAAAGCAAAGTGCTTTTTAAATTTTCCCTCATCGACCCTTTTTTTAGGAGAGATCCGTGTGAGCAGATGAGGTGTGATACAAGGAGAGCAGCCTTGGCCAGCTCTGCGACACTGACATCGCATGATAAAGTCAATGAACACAAGTGACCGGGTTTTGTGTCTTATTTAGTCAAGGCTGCTTCTGTGGCAGCAAGGCAAACAGTGTTATCATTATACAGAGAAGCAGTGTTTACTCGGTGTCTCTTCTGAGCTCTTAAAAATCCAGCCTGTCTTGAGATAAAACAGTTAATCTTGTTTGTCGATATCCCTTGTTCTATGAAAGAATATGCTAAGGGTTAATTAAAAAATTTAAGATTTTTACTTCCTTTAAGGATAGATATGAAAAAGACAGAGATGATGTAACTCCAAAAGGTACTCTTCAGTAGCTTTTTATTTATGTAAAAAAGTATAAAATGGGGACCATGTAACAATTCAACAAATCTGTTATTAATGAGAGAAATAAGTTACAGTAATTTACAGCTTTGTACTGACTAATGTCCTAAGCCTTGCAACCACCTCCCTGGCCACCCTTAAACCTTTTCCTCTGTGTAAACATACATCCTGGAGGAGGGGAGGTTGCCAGGCCGTTATCAGTATCCATCTCAGGCTTTGTGGCAGTGGCTGGCATGCTTTGTACCACTAGGGACGTAGGAGCCGGAGAACATGCTTCTTGTGTATCTGAGATTCTGATTTCCCTGGGGTCATCAGTAGAACATAAGAAGCAACTTTGAAAGTCCTGTGTGAATATATCTTACAGCCTGCCTTCACACTGGTAGGTGTAACTCTAATCTGGGGGATTGCACCAGCCATTGCTTTTTAGAATAAGATACCTAATAATTGAAGAGAGTGGAAATGTATACTATCTTGATTTTTTTCTGGATACCAGCCGCTCTAGGTTTCTTTCAGCTAATACCCTATCGACCCAGTAAGTTCAGTAGATGTGATTATCCCCAATTTACAGATGGAAAACTGTCCTGGATAGTTAAAATGACTTGCCTAATAAATAAATGGCACAGTTTGGGTTCATGACTTGGGGGCCCAAGCACTTAATCACTGCCCTTACTACCTCTCCACTCATACACACATTAAAATCCATTGTTATAGTTCTACAGAATAAACAATTTCAAAAAGCCTTTAGAAATACTTGTGCAAGCAGGCAGGTAGAACGGTCTTACTTGATTGTTTATCTGACCCTAACTCACAGATAACCTAGTTTTTTTTTATCTTTTTAGCTGGCTTTAAATGGGCCAAGGGATTTGACTATTTTAAAATGTGTAAAGAAGGTCTGTATAAGCTGTTGGGCAATATATGGGATTCCAAGGGATTATTTGTTAAACCTTTCACATAACAATTAGCATGACATTTTTTTTTCTCGCTGTGAGAGACTTGGCATGGCATAGTGGTTAAGCACATGGCCCCCAGTGACAAAATTACTGGGCAGATTCCAAGTTCTGCTGTTTGATATCTATATGGCATTTGGCAAGATACGGAGATTTTTTTTTAACCTTATTCTTGCCGTCTGTAAAATGGGAATGATAAAAATAGCATCTAACTGAGGGGGTGCTTGTGTTTCAAGAAGTCAGCACACACAGGAAGCACTCTGGTGCTGCAGCAGCCGCTCAGTAAATGTTAGTTATCAATTAAACAAGTGCCTAAATAAATGTTTAAGTTACATGATCAAGGAGAAAATGGTACATTATATTAAATGTTGGACACATTCAATTCTCATAAATTTCAGTAACCTGTAGGGAAACTTAAAGCAACAGGAAAACACTTTTGAAATGAAACCTCAAATAAGGTAGAAATCTGAGTCTTTTGTTGGTAAAAGGAAATCTCATTTATTCTGAGATTTTATTTCTCCATCGAATATTTATGACAAACTCAGTTCTATAAATATTGTTCATTGACAGCCAAATTTTGGCTTCATGTTGTTAAGGGTGCTCAGTAACAACCACTACCTCTACCGTGACCCCAACTGCCACCGTGACTAAATCTATTTAAGCCAAGTCAAAAGAGCATTTTGACACCATTATGAGATGTATTTGTGTAATGCAACATAACTCAATAGTAAAGAGCTTAGGTCCTTACTTAAACTGCTTGGGTTCCAATGAGAATTCCAAGTCACACCAGGTGTATTATCTTGTCTAAGTGGCATCATTGTGCCTTCATTTTTTTTTGTTTTTAAATGACAGTAATAAAAAGGACCTCTCCATATGTAGAAGTGTCATGAGAATTACGTAGAAGTTAATGAGAATTAAATAATAGAATTCTCATCAGTGGTTTTGAACAAGTCTGGCATATAGCAAACACTTAATAGATACTGTAGGTCTTGAATAGTTTGTAATCTGTTGAGTAATTACTATTATTTATGAGAACAAAACACCATGTTTTCTTTTGGGTTTCCAATGGTCATGTTTTCCTTTTAGTAACCGGGAAGAACATCGCTCACATTCCCCTTCTATTTTCAGTGGTTCCGTAGTCCTACTGGTAAGTTCTGTCCAATGTAATCCACCTTGAACATGAGCTGCAAAGTCATTTAAAGTAGAAAGCTCTATGGTCCCTTTGGGCTAAGAGGTTTCTCTTGCTTATCTCTGTGTTAGAATCTGGCACAGTGGCTGACACACAGCAGATATTTCAAAGTAGTTGAATGAATAACTTCTTGAATGTCTCCAAAGCCTGTGTTTCCAGAAGGTATTCAAGTGTAACTTTCCTTACCTAAATTTCAAAGTAATGATACTGAGTCCACAGGTAGTTGACATAACCATTAGATCAGAGACTAGCCTAGTATGGGGATTGTCATATAGTCAACATTTAGGTAACGTGAACTCCCTTTCCATCACCCTTCTCAATCTCTCAGCCCAATTACTTTCAAATTCCCTGTGATAGAAAATTGCACTCGTGGCTCAGTGCCTGAAGCTCAGTGGTTACAGTGCAGGCCACATACACTGAGGCTGGAGGGTTTGAGCCCAGCCCAGGGCTGCTAAACAACAATGACAACTGCAACCCAAAAATAGCTGGGCATTGTGGTGGGCACCTGTATTCCCATCTACTCAGGAGGCTGAGTCAAGAGAATCACTTGAGCCCAAAAGTTTGGGTTTGCGGTGAGCTGTGATGCCACGGTATTCTACCAAGGGTGAGATAGTGAGACTGTCTCAAAAAAAAAAAGAAGAAGAAGATTGCAGTCATTTTTCTAAGCTTCATGTATAGTAGAACCTCTGTACATTGACCACCCAAGGGACTGTAACCAACTGGTCTACATCCAGAGATGTTCAACGTAAAGAAGGAATCCTACTGTACAGATGAGTACATGTGGTGCATGTCCGGTCTATGAAAATCAGGTAGATGTATGGGGGGCAGTGTAGGGAGGTGGCCAACGTTGGAGGTTCTACTGCATTACACTTCCCCAGTTTACCAGAAAAAAGTAATAAGCCAACAACACAAAACCAAATGATACTTTTCAATGGGATATGTTATAGAATTGCTTCATTTTCCTGCATGAATATTCTAAAGGCTATATACTGATTTTCTTTTAGGACATGATGAAGGGAGCTTGTGTCTATTGCTATGGGACAGGGCAACATGGTTAGTATAGCCACTTACTTGTTATATGTCAGTTCACTTTAAAATTCCTATTCATGCAGGGATTTTAGAGATCCTGTGAGGGGTTCAGTCCTTTGTTAGTATTATGTTTATTGCTCTTAGTCCTTTGATCCCTTTTATTTTACTGGCCAGGGAAGCTTCAGATGGTGTTAAAAGGGGAAACGCATAGTACATGTTGATTTTTATAACAGCTTGCCTGTCGAAAATCTGACGTGTCACATCTAAAACTGACACACCCAACCAAAATATGTATGTCTCCAACTGCTAATTCCTGATGATCGAACATATACATCTTCCTTTGTTGCATTGGGTAAATCCTTGACCTGTCATTTTCCTTGTGTACTTCATGTGACCTTTTTATCTCCTGTCATGTGGATTCTTCTGTTCCGTTATCTCCTCTTCAGTGATTCCATAATTATTTTTGTTTTACATAGATAGAACCATGTTTTCCCCCTTTTTTTCTGCATCTGGTGTTTTTACTTCATGCAGAGAGAAAACTACGTAGATGACACTTCTTAAAAATCCAAATTGTACTGAGTTTTACTTTCCTACGTTTAGAATCCTGAATATCTCCAAAACGTCCTTACCTAAAACATGTTATTGTTTTATTACCGGATTTATACCAGTAAGGATATACCAGCTTTCGTAGGGATAATCTTTAAGCAGAACTTAGTAAGACAAGCTTTGAAAACTATCATTGCTAGGAAAGTAAATCTCGAATCATGAAACATCAGTTTAATCGCTCCCCTTGACAACTTAACACGACAGATTGAAATAGAAAAGCCGATGCAAGTGGGATCAATGGATTATCTAAGTCCCTGAACATCTTCCCTTAAATTGGGGGACTTGACAGAGTGGTTGTGAGAGGGGTGTGTATTGTGCATCCCTTGTCATGTGCAGAGCATTAAGTTTGTGGAGATTAGTGCTGAGTGAAAGTGGTCTACCTGGGCTCCAGGAAGCAAGGAGAAAGAAATTGCTCGGGAATGGGAGAGGGGGGTGGGCTAAAGAAAGAGAGGGATAGAGAGATTTACATGTGAGAACTCAGGGGGCTTTGTCATGGCAATTGTATAAAGTGATATACAGTGCAAATTGACTTGAGCATGTCCCCGGATAGCAGGCGGTTTACTGCCTCCAGGAGCCGAGATTACTGCTTTATCTTGTCATACTAAATTAACATGGCAGCACACTGTTAAACAGTGGTGACCTCTTCATCTGGGGAAATTGCTGCCGCAGAGAAGAGAGATGGTATTTAAGACTCTCTCTCTCTGCACCCTTCTCCCCCTCCGTCTCCCTCCCTTTCTCCTGGCTCCTACCCTTCTATAGCCGTAAAGCAATTTGGGGTTAGACTGTAGCTATTTAAAGATGATTATAGAAAATATTTGTGTATTAAGATGGCAAGAGATAGGTTTCAATTAGATCAAATGGCCACTTTGGGTAGAATAATAAGAGTTCCTTTATCTGATGTTCTGAAAATGGTATCTCATCTGTATATGTTAGAATTAAGACTATAGCTGTGGTCATTTCCCTCCAGCTCCCTATTGTTATCCTACAAACAGCCCATTTCTGTACTTCCCATCAGATTTGATTGATGATGATCTCGCTACCGGGAGAGAAGACTCAGGTACTGCATCCCACTGGACAGGTAGAGGAAGAGCCCAAGAGAACACGTAGAGGGGGTTGTGCCTTAAAAACCAGCAGCCAGGTTGTTGGGTTATTGCCGAGTTTACCAGGGGCTACTTTGTTCCTCTGATTCTTTTTATTTCTTTATTAATAGGGGAAGGAACAAGTCAAAAGATTAGTTCATTTTATTCCTCTGCTGAAGCTGTTCCTTTCTTGTGTTTTCTAAAATCCACATATACAATCTAGGAAATATCCTAATTTTCTTTTTCTTTTTCTTTAACCTATCTTAAAATCTTGAAAAATCAATCAACATCCAGTGCATAATTTTCTTTGCTCAGTAAATCCTGTTGGAATTTGAGTCAAGGAAGGGTTAGAACTGTAGCTTCAAAATATATGGCTGTCCATGTCCTCTGCTCAGGATAGTCTATCCCTGAAGTGTAGCCTGTGAATTGCTTCCTCATCAACCTCTCGAGCAAATATTCTCAAGCTAGGTGTGAAATCACCTTAGGGATTGTAGCATGGGCTTTATATAGTCTGTTTACCCCCTGAAACTGTGTGACTGATGCACTGAACAATTTTTTCTAGTGAGCGTGTCCATAGAGTTTTCATTATATTCTGTAAGGAGCCTGAGCAAGAGACACAGATTATTGCTTGTCCAGAGCCTAACTTTGTCTTAGGGTATAGTGGGATGCATCTTCACGCTGGAGCTGTGTATCTAGAAAGTGAAATACTGATGTACAGGCATAGCTATTATCCCGTTTCTTTTGCAGTTAAGAAGTATATTCATCGAGCTTGCCTTGGAAAGTTTTTACAAGGCCACCATGCTGCAGTTTAGTCCTACCGGCCACTTCCTGTTCTTGACCACTTAAAATCTTTTCTTAGCATCCTTTTTGTAACTTGTTAAGCCATCGACTCCCTATGATTCTAATATAAGGATGAGGTTTACTTCTCATGTGCCCTAGATTCAGGGTCCAAACCTTAGAGACACAGGAAGAGCATTTAGCTTATGAAGGATGTGGAGTAAGGGCTATGTGTTTGTCCCCCACTTTTCTTAATAAGTTGCTTTCTATATTCTATGTTTCCTTCCTACCTTTTCCCCAAGTCAGCACATTGGCAGACTGTGAAACGGAAAGTACACGTTAACTTAGGAAGACATGACTGGTTAAATCTGCCCTGCAATGCCCTGGTACCATACTGTTTGACTAATGCAGTGTTTTTCATGTCAAAACAGTTTCCTTATATTTAGTATGGTCATAAACATGGTATTTTTTTCAAAGAAGAAGAAATTAAAAAGACCAAAATTTTTACCACATTGCCTTTGTATGCTACATATTATTTGGAAGCTATTATTAAAGTGTAATATTAATATTAAATGGTGTTAGTCTTTTCTTCCCTTTTTTTCCTTTCTTCTTCTCATTGATAATTTCTTCTTACCTAGTTTTGTTTGGCCAGGGCTGGGTTTGAACCCACCACCTCCAGCATATGGGGCCGGCACCTTACTCCTTTGAGCCACAGGCACTGCCTAATTACCTAGTTTTTTTAAAAAAATCAGATTAGATTCATTAACAATTCTGTCAGTTAAAATAGCCTCTAAGTGCCACTCTTTCCCATGTAGTTATTTCTAACATTGAGAAGTAATGCTTTTAGTTAAGTTCAGGACTCAGAGGTAAGGTGATATGATGTTATCAGAAACACAAAGCTTTTCCCTGTTCTTCATGTCAAATACTTATTTATTTGTTTAATAAATATATTTAGTGAATACTGTGTACACTAATGTATTAACACTTTGAAGGAATTCTTTCAGATAAATTGTGAAAGCTCTGGAGGACAGACACAGATTTATGTCTTCTGAAGCAGAGCTTGTCAAAAGTAATAGAAGATTCTGGCAAACTTCACTCTCACCTCCTAACTCAGAGTTGTGAGGAAGAGCCTAAGGGGCAGAAGGCTGTGGAACCTTCTTCTGCAAGTGACTGCCTGCAATAAGTAGAATATTTTTGAATATTAGAAATTCTTTCTGAAGAACTCTCCTCAACATTTGGGATGTCAGTATGATATGGCATTTTCCACAAAAAAGTGGAAAAACTAAGAAAAAGAGAAAAAATATAAACAGACAAATAGAGAATGCCTATAAAACAGGAAGTAAAGATGGGTGTCCGTTATCACACTAAATGTAAATGGGTAAATGTCTTTTTAATAGATTACTGTTTTCTTGTTTCATTTAAATATAGTTTTATACCCCTTAAAAAAGACAAAACATAAAACAAAATAATATTAAAATGGTAAAAGTAGAAGAAGAGTAAAGGTCTAGTAAACATCCACAAACAAAAACTAAAGGTAGCATTGTTAATGTCTAACCTAGTCAAATTAAATTCCTGGGATGGAGTCATTTGATGTGATACAAAGATAAAATGTCCCAAGTATTTAATCACTAAATGAACTTATAAAAAGAAAATAGTTACTTTAATATATCAGGCTCTTTAAAGGAACACATTTTCAGAAATGTGAGATGTTGACAAAAACAAAAAAACCATACTGAAATATTTTGAAGTATCCTGTTTGATAAATGAAATAGAAGGGACACAAAGACATGGAAGATTTGACACATATGTATAAGTAATAAGGCTGATTTATTATGTGTCTATATACAGATAACTTGAAAACCTTTACAAAACTACCCTGCTAAATAATTATTGTGTTAAAATGAGAATCAAAACTAATGACAGGCTTCTTAAAAGTAACAACATGAATATTTATGCTAAAACTCATACCATCAAAGTTCTAATATTTGAAAAAATATAACTTTAAATGCTTTCATTATTAAATACAATGAATGGGGAAAAGATCTCAATATTTCAAATAACTTTAGAAGCATAAAATTTTAATAACCCCAAGAAAGGCATAGAGCAGAACATAAGGAATATAACAAAATACATGAACTGGGAGAAAATCAGGCAGATTTTTTTCCTGTATTAATAAAAAAATGAAAAAGAACAAGCAAACATAAAACTGAAATGATAAAGGGTATTATTATTACTGTTATAGAGACATTATACTTTATCATTTTATGATATATTCTAGTGTTTTCAAACTTCTGTTCTACAGAATACATGTTCCATATAGTTTCTAAGACAAAGGTTCTGTAGTTAAATCAACTTAGAAAATACTTCCCAAAGTGTTCTACTTTGTGATATTCACATGTTACAGGGGATATTAAAGATTTTGTGAAGTCAATTCTGGTGTTCAGAGAGCGAGGTAGATTTATTTTGCATGGAGAGTCCCACATTTCATCATAGAACCCTTCTTTAATCTTAATATAAATCACTGGGAAGTAATATCTTATTGAACACTCTATAGCAATATGGCTTCATAAAATTATAAATTTATAAATTTCATAATCTTATTGAAAATGTATGATTTTGTCAGGACTACTAAGAGGAGAAAACAAACAAATTCTATTTATAAAAAAAAACTTAATTCAAAGAATAACTTTCAAAAATAGCAGTTTGCCTATCTAGGTGTTTTTAACTTATAGAGAATTCATGTTATAGAAAACTGTTTTCCAAACCAGAAATAAATTTCAACTTTTACACAGTTAACATAACTTAATTCCAAACCCCCTTTCCAAATAATATATATATTACACTTTGAATATAGATGCAGATGAAGTAGAGAAATGGAGTGGGAAGGGAGAGAAGGGACGAGGTTTGATAGAGGGAGGGTAAAAGCGGGGACTATACCTATGGAGTATATTGCAAGGGTACAAGTCAAATCTTTCAAGTATAGAACATAAATGTCATAACACAATAATCAAGTAAATGAGGCAAAAGCTATGTTGATTGGTTTGATGTAACCACGTCAGATTGTAGAAAACAAATACAACCACATTGAACCCCACATATGCATAAATGTATTCATGATCTATGTGTATTTGACTTAATTTTTAAAAAAAGAAAGAAAAAAGAATATAGATGCGAACATTTAAATAAAATTATACAATGTTGTTAGTGCCCTTTATTAGACTTTTAATAGACCATGCCTAAAAAGAGGTAGTTAAGGAAAGGAGCGTTTATAAAAATATACATTAGCATAATCTATATTAGGGGTCAATATACTACCACTTGCTGTCTCCCTAGCCAAATCTGGCCTCAGTTTGTTTGTGTATAAAGTTTTACTGATCCAGATTAATTCATTTGCATAGCATCTGTGGCTGCTGCGGTGCTACAGAAATAGTTACAACAGAGGGCTAATAGATCGTAAAACCTAAAATGTTTACTATATGGCCTTTTACAGAAAATCTTTGCCTACCACTAGTCTATAATGTCATTGTCTCAAGGGGAAATCTTATATGAAAAAGCTGAGAAAGGCTTTTGAAAATTCAATATCCACTGCTTATGTAATCTTTGTAAATGGTTAATGGAATAGTACTAGCACAATCTCAAACTTACAGTTGCTTTAAACTTAGTAGTAAAATTCTCTAAAGTTGGGAATAAATCAGACTGGCTCACTGGTTTGATTTAATATTGGTTTAGAAGTAGTTGCCTTCCTCCCTTTTTTCTTCCCTTCCTGTTTTTTTCTTTTTGTCCTTCTTTCTTTTCTGCATTCCCTCTCTCATTCTCCTTTCCTTTATTTATTATTACTTTTTTTTTTTTGAGAAAAACTAGTGGAACTTTCTACTTAAAAAAAAATAATAATAATAAAGTGAGGTTGCCCCCTCCAGAATTAGAAGATATTTTGATCAGGAAAAAGACAATGGGGGGATTTGGCCAGAATTGTAGACCTTACAATGATATTCTGAAGTCCTTGGGTATTCTAACGAAAACCTTTCGGCAGACAAAATTCTTAATGATACAGACAAATGATATTTTTCTTCACTGTTTGATTTTCTTTTAGAAAGGTGAATTTATAGTTTCTCTTGGTAATAACTCTTTGTGTTTTATCTTTAAATTAAAGATTCTCCTGCATGATTATTGAACAAAAACTTCCTGCTTTGTCATAAGGTTACTTTCACTATCATGGGGAAAAAAAATTCCTCAATTCTTAGTTACAGGTATAAATGTAGGTAAACTACACCGTTTTAATTTAAGATGTGCAGAGAAAATCCACAGGACCATCATAATAACCTTGAGAAAGCACCAGGAAATGGAGGGGAAGCTGATAACCTACTCTTAAACTTTTCACTATTCCTAGAAAATTGAGGTTTTGTTTTTTTTTTTGAGACAGCGTCTCACTGTGTTGCTCTCGGTAGAGTGCTATAGCCTCACAGCTCACAGCAACCTCAAATTCTTGGGCCTAAGTGATTTTCTTGCTTCAGCCTCCTGAGCAACTGGGACTACAGGTGCCCGCCACAACACCTGGCTATTTTTTAGTTGCAGTTGTCATTGTTCAGCAGGCCCGGGCTGGGCTTGAACCTGCCAGCTTTGATGTATGTGTCTGGCACCTTTACTCACTGAGCTATAGACGCCGAGCCAAGAAGGTCTTTTGAGCTATAAACGAGTCTGCACTCAAATTCATATCGTGTTTTGCCCTGCTTTTTTGATTCTCAGTGGTTTGAGTTGGAAGTGGTATAAATACAAGATCTCAAGAAGTTTGTTTTAGGTACAGTCTGGCATAGTATTTTTTCCTGATTTATAGGACTTTTCCTTTCCCTTAGGAATTCCTCAATCTTAAATGCCTGGATTTATCTTGGGCCTCTTTGGATATGTTTTCAGGATCTACCTAATCTTAGGACCATCTTATCACTCTGTCTCCATTTCTATAACTGTAGCTTTTATTCAAATTATTTTCTATGTTACCTCTTGTAATATTTCAAATTTCTCACATACATGATAGGTCTTTGACAAATGGGTGAACACCTAATTGTGTCTTCATTAAATTTTCTTTCCCCATTCCTTTCATTTTAGGAGAATTTTAAAAAGAGAAGAGTTCTGTTGGGCTCCCTTCATGGATCCTAGAGATCTCTAAGAGCTGTCAGGGCCCAGCGTCTATAGATCATGCTCCACTGAGTTGACTGCCTTGAGTCCACAGCCACCCAACTGTGGACTGACTGTGACATTCTAGTATCAATTTATTAAGCATAAATAAATGAATATTGAAATTTAATTTTCATGAGAACATTCACCTGAAGTGTAGATAAGGAAACATCAATTTATTTATCTGTTTTTTCATTTTTTTAATTTTTTGCAGTTTTTGGCCAGGGCCAGGTTCAAACCCACCATCTCCAGTATATGGGGCCAGCGCCCTACTCCTTGAACCACAGATGCTGCCCAGGAAACATCAATTTAAATCTTATTGGAAACATATTGTCTTCTAGTTTCTAGACCAGAGAAAAATTATCCTCATCTTTTCTTTTTCTTTTTTTTTTTTAATTTCAGATTAATAGGAGGGTACAAATGATTAGGTTACAATATTTGTATTTGTTTGGTAAGGTCCCTGTTGTAGTTGTGTCCTGTACCGGATGGGGTGGCATATACCCTTATATTGTGCCCATTAGATGGGAACGTACCTCTACCTTCCTTGTCCCCTCTTCCCCCTCTCCCTCCCCCTTTTCCCCAACTTGAATTACACTGAGTTTTTATCTTGTGTAGGCATATATTAGTTCATCTGCTGGCTTCAGGTTAGTATTGAGTACATTGGATGCTTGCTTTTTCATTCTTGTGATACTTTACTAAAGAGAATAGTATCCAATTCTATCCAGGTTAATACAAAAGCTGTAAAGTTTCCATCTTTTCTTTTTCTGATATGATTTGGCTTTGTACATTTTTCATGTTAATTTCTTCTTCCTTGATTTATTATACAAAAGAATATAGTTTTGTGAATTATCTTTTAAGTACTTAATGGTCAACATATTTTTACTCTCAAAATTCACTACAAAGAGGTTTAAAGTTAACCGTATTTTTACCAAGAAGCTATTACTCAATAGTAAAGTCTATCTAATGAATGTCTTTTATAATCACATTATTGGAAGGTTCCTTATTTAATAATTAGTTACTTATTCATAGCACAATGACCAGTGGACCACACGAGGTTTCTCGAACCTGCTTTATGAATATCTTAAACAAAATTAATAGCCATGAGCTTTATACAGCCTTTTCTACGGTAGCAATTCTTTACAAATATACATATAGATCCCTATATATGTTTTATGGCAAAGAAAGAAAATGATCTAATAGAAAGTAGAAATAAGAGACACTATTTGATTTAAGGAAGAATGTAGCATGGAAATAAGGTATGTGCAAAGAAATTATTATTAGTGAAAATGAAATACCTGGCTACAGGCATACAAGATGGATTTTCTGATAAAGGTTTGTTAACATGTCAACAAGTGCCTTACTTTTGCTGTCAGCAATGACACTGCAGTTATTTCCTGGCTTTGAAATCAAGTGCTCAGAGATGTTGATTTATTGAAAAACGTAAATAGCAAGTTTGAGTTCCCCTGAAAATAAAAAGCATTTTACTCCTTAGCGAGAAACAATGTAACTTTTAAAAATGATTCCTTTTCTTTGCTAAGCCTGTCTCAGGAGGAAAGTAAAATATTAAACTAAAATTTGCTGTATTTTGCAGGTTTCGCAAATTTGATGGCAAAGGTCATTTTGACGATTTATGCAATTAGAGAAAACATTTTATCCCACTGCTCTAGCTTTAATTAGTCACTGAATATGAAGATGATCAGTCAGGGACGTCTATCACCCCTTTCATTTCCAGAGTGCATCAGGCTAACCCGGCTGCCTAGCTCTGTGTCACTTTTTCTTATACTGTCTCATATGGAGACTTCACAATTCTTTTGAAGATAGCCATCTTCCCAACTGCCTAAAATCAAAGGTGCATTTAATCATGTTGTGATAGAATTCTCAACCTGTACTGTATAGGAAAGTGATTACTAAATAGTACAGCTAAAGAGTCATGTGATCGTAAAATTATATGCTAAGTATCTGTACGGCAAAGTGATTAGCTAGAGAGTAATGTCATCATAACGTTGTATACTGAATATCTGTGATGTCAACAGTTTAAGATAATTATCGAAGAGCCTTTTAAATGTAAATTAATTAACCAGTTTTTTACAGTAATTCTGTGGTGGGGTACCAAGAGTGAACATAGCTTTCAAATGTTGAATGTCATATCTCATCACAAATCAAAACAGAGACTACATTCTCAGATCTTTTAAGAAATAATAATATGTGTAATGTATAGATATGTATAATAATAATAACAAATGATTAAATAACCTGAGAAGAAGGGAAGCACTTGGTTTATAATGTGTGCTTGTAATTTTGAGCAGTGGTGGTGAAAGCTCATAAAACCATCAGTCAGCAAGTTGAGGGTATAGAAGGAGATAAGTGTAACATGTTCAAAAGATTTGGTACGAGTAAAGGTAATCTAATGCTTTTGTTGAATTAAGCTTTGCAAAGATGTTATACTGCCACATGTTCTTAGAATAATCAAAAAAGAAAAGGTATTTGGGGAGAAAACCTACTGTCATAGACTGGGCCAACTTATCCATTAGGCTCAGTGCCTGAAACTCACATTGCTTTCTGGGGCTCATGAAAATGTTTTGATTTGTTTTAAAACTAGAAGAGAAATTAATGAAGAAAGTATTGAAGACAATGTTTCAGTACCTAACGCTCATATATGTGTTCGTATATCAATGGTCACATCATATAATTTTAAAATATTGTAGTCTGTTATTCATTTTTATGGAGAAGGAGATTTACAAGGGCAAAAATTCATACGACCCAGGAAACAAACCATGTGGCCTGATAGTAGGATAAAATACAGAAAACAATTCTGAAAAAGTGTTACCAAGATTCCTTTTATATATAGTTCCTACCACTTTCATCTTTTCTGCCTCCTCTTAATCCTCTTACTCAACTATTTCACATTCCATATTTAATCATTCTGGGTCTGAAGTTGATATTTCATCCTTTCTTAACAGGTCAGCTTGTTATCACATCCTACCGAAGGTTGAATTGTAATATTGACCAGATGATCCTCGCATTTACCTAATGCCTACACCAAAACAAACATCAGGTCGTTTTCATTTTAGACCCATGTCTATTGACCTGGATGCTGCATAACCTGTGGCAGGTGCACATGTAGTTGTAGATTTCATCCAGCCGTGTTAAAGACCCAAAAGCTGATGTTATTTGTAATTGCAATGCTTTTAGTTTAATCTGTGAGCTATATGGAAGCATTTAGTGTCTTTAAATATTTTTTCCCAAGTTGCTGCTTATTATGTTTCAGGAAAAAAAAAATGCATGCCTTCAAATTTTTATTTTATGATTTAAAAAAGAAAGTACCCTGATCATCTAATTTTGAATAAATATTTCTGTCACATTGAAATAGCTACCAGATTTTCATGGTGGATAAGGGGATTTTTATATGATCCCTGTAATTACAAAGAGATTTCCTTAGTGTGAAGTGCCTCATTTATGCACCTCTACTGAAGGGGAGGAAAATAAACTGTATCACAGTAAATCTTGCATAAGTAGCAATAGGAGAAAAAAAATGAAAGATCAGTACGAGAAGAAACCACAGCTAAGAAATAAGAGCACTGCAAAACCACTTGGAATGGCACAGATCCAATTTAGAATGAAATTTAGCACCAAATCCTATTTTTATGTCCAAATACTTGGTCAGTATAGATTAAGGGGAAAAGTAGTTTGAATGGTTACTGTGGGATTGTGATGAGAACCTGAGACCTAGTAGCTCAGTAGACTGATCTATTTTACTGACCTGCTGTAGCCGACAATACCCTTAATTTGCATAACTCATACTTTGCGTTGTTAAGTGCTTTCTTGACTTGAAAAGAAAGGGGTAGAATTAGAAATTATATTTATTGGGGGAATATGCTGAGAATTTGAAAGGGCTCTAGGTTTATATTGTATGGTAAAAACAAACTTCCTTTGGGATGTGGAAAAGTTTGGAAACTAGGTATATAATCCTCACTATTACTTAGGTTTTTGTCCCATTCTCCATAGTATTCTGATTGAATTCCAGGTGGTTTCTCAATACTTAGCTTTTATTCATGGCATAAATTTCTCTAGACTCTATTCTTCCCCATTCTATTGTTAATTACCTATCTCCCCCCATCTTTTTCTCATTCTAAGCACCTTCCGTATTTAACTCTCACTGCAGTACTCTGTCAATACCATTTGCACCCTAGAAGCATTCTGAGTATTGGCATGATAAGAGAAAATTGTAGTAAGAGAGAATGCTTACCCCTTCAGAATAGTGAAAGGGGGGAAGTCATTGCAAGTAAACTAATATTTATTGAGTATTTCATTGGATACTGACATGAGAAGGGCACATTTTTATCCTCTGAGAAGTCAGCTTAGTGGGGAATATGGATGTACATCCAGGTGTTAAATTAAGGCTGTGATAATATTGTGGCAAGTGACACAGATGGATGGATATATGATATGTCATGGGAGTTTGTGGAAGAAGAACAATACTTTCTGACTGAAGGAGAAAAAGAAATTGCTGGTATGTGGTTCTAGAAGAATAGCTGTCCTCAATCTTTTTTGGCACCATTGATCAGTTTCATTGAAGACAATTTTTGCATTGATTGGGGTGGGTTGGGGTGGGGGGGAGTGGAGCTGCAGGATCTGACAGGAGGCAGATCTGAGGTGGGGTTTTGAGCCATGGGGAATGGCTGTAAATACAGATGAAGCTTCCCTGGCACCACTCACCTCTGCTTGTGTGCCCTGTTCCTAAAAGGCAGCAGATCAGTACCAGTCTGTGGCCTGGGGGTTGGAGACCACAGCTCTGGAATAGTACTGCTCACAAACCGGGTCCGGGCTGCTTCTTTCATCAAGAAAGTCTTGCTATGAAAGGAACATCAGCTGAGCTAAATGGGGAGCTTAACGATGTCATTGATTTCCATCCTTGAACACTTTCTTACCTGTGGTGCTTTGAAGATAACCTTCTTAGAGGGCCATGGCACACCTTCAATTAATGTGTATAAGTCGCAATAAAACAGAGTTAGTAGCATCGTTTTCCAAATTGGGGCAGTAGGGTGGTTTGTAGGAGGGTTTTCGTGGGAGGAGATTAGTGAAGAAGGGGTGCCTGAAAGCTAGGATATCTAAGCTGAGGGATGAGGATAAGTATGATTTAAAAATGCAAGAAGAGAGTGGGGGGAAGAATTGGGGAGATGGAAATTATTCCAAGTATAGGAAAGGAAAAGAGCTCACAGTAAGGAGCAGATACTCTAATTATGTTGTGAAAGTTATATAGTATACCACAGGTACTAGTTTGTCTTTTCAGGGATATGTGGTAACCTAGGCAGTTTAACTTATTTGATGTAAAGTGTGCTGGCAAGGAGTCTAGTGAAAAGAAAATAACATTTTTCAAAATGTAAATACAGGTTAGGAATTAGGTTAAACATTTATATCTATTGTGTTGCATAATCTTTAAAACTTATGCAAACTGTCATGATTCCCACTTTATTGATAGGGATATAGAAGTGGAGAGAATAAAAAAAAGTTACATAGCTAATTACAATGGGCCTGACTTTGATAGGCTACGTTTAATAGGAACAAGATGCAAAAGCAAAATAAGCCATATGCTCAGGGGCCTTGGATGCTATCAAAAATTAGGAGTTTAAAATCTGTACTGGTGGAGAATCATGAAAGGCTTTGGCTATACAAATGCCTTTATAAAAATTCTGTCTCAGACACTAAGTAATAATTTATGTTTTACTTTGAACACAAAATATATACCTTTGGAAGAAAGTTAAAATAAATCTAATACTAGTTTGATTGCAGACCAGACCCACAGGAGCAAAATTAAACCAGAATAGGAATGAAGGGAGATGGATGTTCCATGTAGGAAAATCCCTCAAATATTTCAGCTGGTAGTTGGCTTATTTGTAGTTTAGTGAAATGCAGAAAATGTCAAGGAAGTTCTGAGAAATAGGATAAGACCTTCTTTGTGTGTGTTTCAGAAAAATACTTATACATGTAAACTAGGACTGAATTACACAGAGATGGCCACGAGCAAAAGTGAGTGGAAAGTAAGGGTGGGTCTCATGAAGAGTATGAGGAATGTGAGGAATATCTGTATTTATTTTCTTTGTTCAAATATTAAAAAAATCTTTTGTTCTTGCTTCAAAATATGTAACATGTTTTCCTCTCAGCCTCAAAGTTATTCATTCAGCTCAAGCCAGTAGAATGTGACAAAATTAGAAAAATTATTAAGCATTTTGGATAAATCAACAAAAAAATAATCTACACTGTCTTATCTTTTCTAGCAATGCTGAGTGGATCCATAAAATAAAATAGTTCACTGCAAGTAGAAAAAGCCAAATAGGAAATCTGATTAAGCTAGCTGATATTAAAAACAGGTGAAAATTTTACACATTTATCGAAAGGGAAAAAAAAAGGGAAGAGTAAAGGAAGGAAGGAATAAAATTGAAGTTAGTGATTTTTGCCATTTCTTCACATCTGCAAGATTTCATTATTTTTTTTTTTGGCAGTCAAGGTTGGAAAAATACATGTTTGATATTCAGTTAAATCTACCTAATCATACATATTAGCAATAAAAGTAATTTTTATATCAACCATGTTTTATATATGGAATTTTTTTATTGTCTCCTTTGTTATTTGCACACAGCTATAGCTTACTTACAGATTGTTTTTTTTTTTTTATTGAATGGTAACTATGTACATTAATGCACTTCGGGGGTACAGTGTGGGGTTTTCACCTGCCATCTGAAATACTTCCATCAAACTGGTCAACACAGCCTTTATGTCATTTTCTCAGTTATTGTTTTAAAACATTCACATTCTACTCTTAGAAGCTGTTTTAGATTTTTATTTTTATTTTTTACTTAGTAGAGACAGGGTCTCACTCT
>CAUYQV010176424.1:0-13479 GCA_963574575.1 Galagoides demidoff | reverse complement strand
CTGGGGTACAGTGTAGGGTTTTCACATGCAATCCGAAATACTTCCATCAAACTGATCAACATAGCCTTCATGTCATTTTCTCAGTTATTGTTTTAAAACGTTCTGATTCTACTCTTAGAGAGTTTCACTTGTACCCCTGTACGATAGACCTCAAAAATGGTCCCTCCAATCCCCCTTGTTCATTCTCATATTATTAAGTATTGAGAGTTCTGTATTAACTGAGAACTCAACAATACAGACCAATTAAGAGTGGTTATCAGTCCTTTTATTTTTTTTTTGCAGTTTTTGGCCAGGGCTGGGTTTGAACCCACCATCTCTGACATATGAGGCCAGCACCCTACTCCTTTGAACCACAGGTGCTGCCCAGTTATCAGTCCTTTATGAGATGGGTGTTTTGCCAATATTTTCCCCCATCTTTGACTTGCCCTTTCATTTTCTTCACAATGTCACCTGAAGACCAGTTTTAAATTTTGTTATAATCAAATTTAGCAACTTTTTTTTACGGGTCATGCTTTTGGTGTCCTTTCTATGAAATTTTTGCCTGACCCAATATCATAATTTTTTCTATATTTTATTCCTATAATGATTTTTTTAGCTTTAATTTTTAATTTAGATCTCTGATTTACTTTCAATTAACTTATTTTTTATTATTTTTGTGAGACAGAGTCTTGTTTTGTCACCTTGGGAGAGTGCTGTGGAGTCACAGCTCATAGCAACCTCAAACTCTTGGGTTCAAGAAATTTTCTTGCCTCAGCCTCCCAGTTAGCTGGGACTACAGGTACCCACCACAAGACCTGTCTATTTTTGGAGGTGGGCTCTTGCTCTGGCTCAAGTTGGTCTCAAACTCCTGAGCTCAAGCAATCCACCTACCTTGGCCTCCTAGAGTGCTGGGATTACAGGCATGAGCCGCTGTGCCTGGCCTTATTTTCAGTTAACTTTTAAAATATGGTATGAGAGACAGACTCAGCTTCATGTTTTACACATGTTGAAATAAATACTCCAGCACCATTTGTTTAAAAGGCTATTCTTTCTGTATTACCTTGATACAGCCACTGGAAATCAGTATGTGTGAGGTCTATTTCTGTGCTCTTTATTTGATTGATCTATGTGTCTATCCTTCTGCCAATACCATGAGGTCTCCATTATGGTGGCTTTAGAGTAAGTTTTGAAATCAGGTAAGGTTAGTCCTACAACTTCACTCTTCTTTTTTAAAATTGGGCTAGTCTATGTCCTTTGCTTTTTCATATAATGTTTAGAATCAGTTTGTTGATTTCCACAAAAAGGCTCTTGGGATTTTAATTGTAATTAATCTATGCGCCAATTTGGGAAAAACTGACATCTTGACAGTATTGAGTCTTCTGACCCACAAGAATAGTACATTCCCCGTTTATTTAGGTCTTCTCTGATTTCTGTCATCAATGGTTTTTAGCTTTCAGCATACTCCTTTTGCAGATATTTTGTTAGGTTTATCTTTTCGTTTCTGTGTTTTGGATGCTAGTTTAAATAGTACCTTCAAAAGTTTTCTCTTTCCAATTGTCTATTACTCCTCTATTAATAGAAATACAGTTGATTTTTTTCACATACTCATCTGGTATCTTGAAACTTTGTTAAACTTACTAATTAGATTTGTAGCTTATTAGTAGTTCTTTGGAGTCTACTAATCTTATCATCTGAGAATACAAGGTTTTAATTTTTCCTCCACACAAGGAAAGGATGCCTTTTGTTTGTTTACTTACCTTGTTGTGCTTGGACCTTATTGAACCTCCAGTGCAATAGTAAATGATGTAGTAATAATGGAAATCCTCCACTGTTCCTGACCTTACAGGGAAGATACTCAGTCAATTACGATTAAGGGTTTTGGGTTTTTTTTTTTAAGATTTCTTTGATTGATAAATGTGCACTTTCAGGTTGAAGATGTTCCTTTTGATTCCTAGTTTGCAAAGTTTTTTTTTTTCTTCATGAGTAGAGTTTAAATTTAGTCAAAGTCTTTGATAGAGTGAATTACAGTGATTTTTTTTTTTATTGTTGAACCAATCCTGTATTCTTTAGCTAAACGTCGCTTGATCATATTGTATTAGCCCTTTTTCATATTTCTGGACTCAATTTGCTGATACTTTCTTAAGGATTTTGCATCTGTTTTCATGAAGGATACTGGATACTTCAAGATAATGCTGGTCTTACAAATCAGTTGGGAAGTATCCACTCCTCTTTAATTTTCTGGAAGAACTTTGTGTAGGATTCTTCTTCGTACTTTTTAACGATATGGTAGAATTCACTAGTGAAGGCTTCTGAGCCCGCAGAACTTTTTTGTTTGTTTGGTAGGGGGAGGTTTTTAACCATGGATTTGGTTTATTTCATAAATAAAAAATGATTCAAGTTATTTGTGTCTTTGCTGATTATTTTTTAAATTTAATTTTCTTAAAGATTTTATTTGTATCTTTGGTTTTAATAGATAAATTAAGAATTGATTCTTCTATCTCATTGGAATAGTTTCTTTGAGAAATCCAAGCTATTTTTAAACAAAATCACTCCAGGGTTAGTTAATGTGTGAAACAAGACAAAAATAAAGATTAAAAGCAGCTGTGTCATAATCTGTCAATGTGAGTCTGTGTGTGTGTGCGTGTTTAAAGTGGTCCTGGCTGAAACTTACAACTGTGAGAAACAAATATGAAAAGAACAATTTCTACTTCCTAGATGGGATGAGTGAATTAATTAATTAATTCAAGAACAATTGATTAAGACTCTGCTTGCCAACTTTGCACAAGGCACTTTGCAGCATGAAAAACAAAGGAACTGCCTCCAGGGAGTTATAATCTGTCCAGGTGATCAACTGGAAAATACCCACAAAGCCAAGTGTGATCAAGCACAAGTCAACTACAATGAACTTTTTATTTAAATACTGAGGAAGCAGAAATAAACATATTGGAAATTTTATTTTAAAAGATGATTTTTCAACTAGATTTTCAGATAAGAGACAGAAATAGGGATGGTATTTCTGGGGGAGGCAGAGACACAGATTGACCCATTGCTTTGAGCCCCTAGCAAAAGATAAAGTTGGCAACATATGGAATGAGATTCCTACAGGGAGACTCCAGGTCAATTCTTCGCCATGATTTTTCTTGCCAGTTTACTGATGAGATTAGCCTTACAGCATGTAGATAAAGTACTCCCTATCACCTATGCCAATGGCAATCTAGTGTCTGAACTTAGGCCAAAGATCAAAGCCCAGACTTCTCCCATTGCCTTATGCATTTTTATCACAAGAGAAGTTCAGTAAGGCCTGATTCTCAACTGCAATGTTGTAATCTGCAGTGATGTGAACTGCAGTTTGTTGCTAGCACTGTGTATTCATGCATTCACTCATTCAATAAATATACCACGTATTGAATGCCTTGCCCTGTGTCAGGCACTGTGTTAGGCTGCCACAGATACAGCAATAACAAAATAAACCTGTTTCCTGCTATCATAAAGCTTATCTTCTGGCCAGGCATGGTGGCTTATGCCTGTAATCCCAGCACTCTGGGAGGCTGAAGCGGGAGAATCCCTTGAGCTCAGGAGTTTGAGACCAGCCTGAGCAAGTGTGAGACCCTGTCTCTACTAAAAGTAGGAAAAATTAGCTGGGCACTGTGGCAAGCACCTGTAGTCCCTGCTACTCAGGAGGCTGAGGCAGGAGGATCACTTGAGCCCAGGAGTTTGAGGTTGCTGTGAGCGAGGCTGACACCATGGCACTCAGCCTGGGTGACAGAGTAAATCTGTCTCAGAGATGAAATCTAGTAAGACTTATCTTAAAAAATTGAACAAGTCAATATAAATGTGATTACTAGATGTTTAAAAATAAGTATTATCACCTTGTGAAGCATTAAAAAAGGGAAATTGACCCCGTCTGAAATCTCTGTAAAGAAGGAACAGTTGGGGCAAAATCTGTAGTGGTTAAGTGAGAGTATGTGTGGTGGGAGTGTTGTCAAACAGAGGGGAAACAATAAAATTTCAAAGTTCACAGAAAACAGGAAATGAATAGAGGGATTTTAGTAAGAGTAATACAATCAGATTCTTCAGATCCATATTCACAGACATTCACTTTGGCCACACCATGAGAAACACGATTCTAGAACTCATTTAGGAGGGCACTGCAGTACTGAGAGGAAGGAAGAGAGTTGTCGAGGTTGGCCTTGGATTGGACATGGGAGCTCAAGGAAAAGGGGGAATCAAGGACAAAGCCCAGATGTTTGATATTTGTAACTAGGTAGCCTGTAGTGTGCCATTTACCCAAATCAGGAATGATGCAGAAAGAATAGGTGCAGCATTAGGGGAGGGGGTCAGCAGATGACAAGCTCAGTAGGGCAGGTTGAACAGGACCCGAACAGAGAATGGGTAAGAGCGTGGCCTATGAAGCCAGGCCGCCTATATTTGAATCCCAGCTCTACCATGAAACAGCTGTGCATTCATGACAAGTTACTCATCCTCTCTGTTCCTTGGTTACTGTACTTGTAAAATGGACATAGTAATAGTATCTACCTCATGGGATTATTGATAAGATTAAAATTAATTATACATATAAAGCACTGTTCTAGTGCAATATTCATGGGTGTGAGCTGTTAGTATGTGACTGTGAAATATTCAATATGAGGCTGACGGTGTTGTTTCAAATCTCAGAAATGGCATGAGGGTAGTGACATTGCAGGGTGGAGCTTCCTAGCTCCCTTTTTTTTTTTTTTTCCGAGACAGAGTCTCACCCTCGGTAGAGTGCTGTGACGTCACAGCTCACAGCAACCTCAAACTCTTGGGCTTAAGCAATTCTCTTGCCTCAGCCTCCCAAGTAGCTGGGACTAAAGGTGTCCACCATAACACCTGGGTATTTTTTTTGTTGCAGTTGTCATTGTTGGTTAGCAGGCCCAGGCCAGGTTCAAATCCACCAGCCCTGATGCATGAGGCTGGCACCCTAACCACTGAGATACAGGCCCTGAGCTGAGTTGTAAGCTTCTTATGGCCCATTTTCCTACTACACAGAGCCGGGCAACATTTGAGAAGAAAATGACTCCACAATCCCTGGTCCCTATGTAATTACAATGATCATAGCCTCCATGCCAACCTTAGACACATATACTACATAAGTGAGAAATAAGTCTCTGGTGTTTTTAAGCCACTTAAAATCTGAGGATTATTCGTTGTTTTGGCACAATCTAGTCTGTACTGACCTACACATAAATGAGCTATTCTCATATGTAAATAACATAGAAAAGCTTCAGAAACTGTAGAATAAAAGTAAAAGATTTTAAAGCAAATTTATGTTCTGTAGATCATTTCCCCTGGAGATGGATTTCCTTATATATGGATCCAGATTGTACCTTGCAATCTAAAGATGACGCTTCACATCTTATAAAGGTATGTGAGCTTCTAATTGTGTAGTTGCTGCTGGGACATTCAAAGCTGACACCACAGACAGGACATGCAGGCACAATTTTTCACTTCATACTAGACAAAAGCTTAAAAAGAAGCTGGTCTAAACTTGGCACAACTCAATTGACCTGATAATATTTCAAACTAATCAACTAAGACTTCGAGAAGTAAGAAGGCGCCATCCTTTCTTTTGTAATTTGAGGGAGGTAAATATAAGGCAGTGACCTTTCTAGATCTGTTTATTCGTTGTGTGGAACAGGCCTACTGGGTTTCACTATGGTTTACTTTGAAGGCCAACCCCTTCCTGTGGATAGAAAAGGAGGTCTCTCTCCTCATGGGAGAGGACTGTCCCACTCACAGTCATCCGGGGAAGAGACAGATTGGCAGACTGGGAGTGACAACTGGTAAGGCAGATCTTAAACAGGAGATAAGGAGGGAATCCCTTCTTGTCTGGGCTTTACTGTTTTAGGCTCGGAGCCCCAAACATCCAGACTACTTGAGTTGTTGTAAGGGTAGTTGCCATCTTCAGCGAGGCAAGAGGTTGGCAGCTAGATGGGAAAGAACCCTACAGCCAGGACTCAATAAGACATCCCAGGATGATCGTGGGCTACTCCATATTGTAAGTCTCTTTGCTGTAATTTCCTGTTTTCCTCACTGTTCCATAAAGTTGTGTTCAACATCAAAGCCTGGTCTCAGTAGGGCTGGGAGGAATTAAGAAAGGGTTCGTGTCTGTTCTTAGTCTGGGAACAAAGGAGTAACTCATCTTGAAGTCAGCATGGCGGAGGCAGAGGAAGCGTCAGTTCTTGGCCAGTGCAGGGATCAACAGGAGGGAACACAGCCCAGACACACGTGGAGAGCTGGAAGCCCGTGTGAAATACCCCCGGAGACTCCCTGAAATGAAGAAGGGGGAACCTGAGAAGGGCCTCCTGTTCTCATGCAGGTGGAGACCATCAGTCAAGAGACACTAGGTTAAACTGCGACCTCATTTGCACTGGTAAGGGATACGGGTTACAAATATAATCCCAAGGGTATCTCTCCTTGGGACTGTGAAGCTCGTGGGAGTCCGTCTGCCAAGTAGGAAATCACTGGGCCATGTGTGAGGTGAACGAAGGTTGAGATACTGTCTTCCAGGCAACAAAGATCCTCTGTGGGTTTTCAGTAGGGAGGTGAAAAGATGAAAACAAGAAGATACGGAATGCTTACAATTTTCTAATATCATTATGGTGAACAAAGGTTTGTTTTCAATAACTATCCTATTAAGAAAGTTATAAGTATTGTTTAGGGAAGTATGTTTTCAGTTGAACCGAGGCAGTAAATCAAGCTTGAAGCTCATGGATTTAGTGAAGTGGAATGTAGGTAAAACAAAATCTCAATAAATCAAGAAATCTAACCTTAATGTAAGCAGTTCATTAATTAAAACCCACAGCCAAGTACAAGATTTACACCATTCTGAAGTGACAATACTGAAGTAGCATCTGCTTCCAAGCATCTGCTTACGAAGAAACTTTGCTCTTCTTACTGAACAATAGGATAAATCATGATCTTTCTATAATCCCTTTAAGACTGGGAGTGTTTCTCATGAAGTTTTCAAACGGCCTGGGCATGCTCATTTCACTCCAGTAACAAAATCCACAGCTATAATTTGCTCAGTTGACAACTTTGAAGTAGCAATCATGCAAATCTCCAATGTTTGGGGAGGAAGATTAAAGTCGAAGGAGGAGCCTGAAGAGATTGCGGGGAAGGAGAGGAAAAGAGTGGAATGCAGTTTCCTACAGTGCAAGGGCACCCAAGGGTGAAATAACTTGAGGGCAAAGAGTCATCAAGGCGAAAACTAAAAATAAAGTGAAGGAAACGTCTGAGGATAAAGCCAACATGCTTACAGTGGGTTGCATTACATGTGCATTTAACTTACTGAAGTTCGCCCATATATGCTAAAGGAAAGGAGAGAGAAACAATTTAAATAGCTATGGCTGATTCTGCGAGCTCTTCCCACTCAATGAGCCATGGTCTGGAGCGAGATTGAAATAGGCAACAGGAATCTGCTTTTTCCTTGTCTCTCACTCTGTAGGCATCTTATTACACTGAATGTGAATCTAGGATTTAAAGATATATATCTTTTGAACAGCCTGGTTTTTAAACTCAAGCCAATACTTTATCAGAAGCCCAGGGCAGTGGAGGTGGAGGTGGGAGCAGGAAACAGAAATCCTGCCACTGGATTTATTAAAAGATGTTGCTACCAAATACATGACAAAACACTCATCGTCCCTAGCCATCAGAGAAATGCCAATCAAACCCACTCTGAGATACCACCTAATTCCAGTGAGACTAGCCTACGTCACAAAATCCCGAATCTGCAGATGCTGGCGTGGATGTAGAGAGAAGGGAACACTTCTACACTGCCTGTGGGACTGCAAACTGATACGACCTCTATGGAAAGAAGTATAGAGACTTCTCAAAGAACTAAAAGTCAACCTTACATTTGATCCTGCAATCCCATTACTAGGTGTCTACCCAAAAGAATAAAAATCATTTTACTGTAAGGACATTTGCCCTAGAGTGTTTATTACAACTCAGTTTACAATTGCCAAGATGTGGAAGCAACCCAAGTGCCTATCAACCCATGAATGGATTAACATTGTGATAAGTGTATACTATGGAGTACCATTCAATCATAAGAAAAGATGGAGACTTTACATCTTTTATGTTTACCTAGATGGAGCTGGAACACATTCTTCTTAGTAAAGTGTCTCAGGAATAGGAAAAAAAAAAACCTAACGTACCCCATTCTAATATGAAACCAACACATGAACAACTACACACCCACACTAAAGAAAAAACACAAGTATAGTCTAGCAAGGGGGAGGGGAGAGGAGGCAAGGAGAGGGGGAGGAAGAAGGGTGATTGGCAGAATCTCACTATTGTGCACAATGTAAGGGTGTTCAGCACGCCCCCTGGGTGAAGGGCTCTACCTCAACTTGAACTTTACCTTAGTAATGAAAACAATGTAACCTAGACATTTGTACCCTCATATTAATCTAAAATAAAAAATAAAAATAAATAAAAGATGTTGTTAGGTAGGGTGCAGTGGTACATGCCTATGGTCTTAGCTACTTGAGGGGCTGAAGCAGGGGGACTGCTTGAGCAAGGCCACCGGGGAGCCTCATTGATATATGTTGGTCTCCATGTCAGTTGGTGCTCAGGCAAATAAGCAGAAGTACTATGAGTAAAACAGAATGGGGGCTGTAAAGAATAGGACTTACACAATTATGGAAGTTGGTAAAGAACTCCAGGGGAGGCTCTTGCCTCAGCATCTGGGAGTGGCCTGAAGTTGCCATGGCTCAGCAAAACTGGCATTGAGTAGAAAAGGGGGATGTGAAGTGGGGGAAGACAAAGACACATACACCTCAGAGCCCCATGGACAACTGGAACTCGAAGAGAAAATGGGACCCACATCTGCCTCTGACCATCTCAAGCCCCATGAAGGCTGGTGACCTATAGAAGGAGCTGATTTTTTTTCACCATAAAGCAACATGTGCAGGACTTAGAGGAACTTAAGGAGGAGACTGGCAGGTGCTGAGGAAGCCACAGGCCTACATGCAGCCCCACAACCAACAAGGTAAGGCACAAGACAAGTGACGACACTCACAAGCAGTGCGGCTCCTGTACCGTGGACCAGCCTTACAACCTTACTGGCTGCCACCTCCCTCTGCCTTCTAAATTACCTGAAGACTCTTTTGTGGCCAACCCTAATCCAGATCCATATAGACAAGGGAATTCTAGGAAAAGTAGCTCCAATTTAAATAGGTTGACACACTATGAAGCCACTGCAGCCTCCAAAATAGGCTTTTCCCTAAGGGATTTCCAAGGATAATGTTGATGAAAAATTTACATTATGTGCTGTCTGTAGAACTCACAGATGTAAGATGTAACTTCACTGTACAGATTGACATGTACTAACATTGTAAGTGAGGAAATTGTCACTCGCTTCTGTACTAACATTCTGGCTGATACATTCTTCTCCTTTTTTTCCATCATTAAGGCAATTAGGGTCTCCCTGCTGAGAATACAATTGAATCTACAATATGATATCAGCGTTCTTCCCAGACATTCTCTGTGTTTGAAAAAGTTATCATTAGATATAAAGTTTCCCCCATACTATGTTGTGGTTTTAAAAAAAAAACTCGAGAGGCCCTTATTTGCTGCCACTGACCTGTTAACCTGACATTTGATCTTTAAAAAAAAAAAAAAATCTTTGTTAAGTGTGGGTAACACTAAAACTATACATTTCCTATTTCTTATTATTTACTAAAGGGGATGTATTGGTAAAATGTTCAACTTTTATAATTCAGAAACTTGACACTTTTTCTGGAAAACAGCTTCATTATGGAAAAAGCTTACAACACTTTATTTCCCTTAAGTCATAGTTTACACAAATATATGCTCCATCCCAGTCATTTCTCAGAGCACCCGAGAGCTTAGTGATGGCTGAGTTCTGAGTAAAGCCATTAGTTTGTGATGACCATTAACTAATGACTGCTGTTATGTGCTACTTAATAATGTGATGAGCTCATTGAGGTCACAACTGTGGCTCCTTATTTGTATTCAAAGCACCTGGCACATACTAAGCCCTCAGGAAAGTATTTATCAAAAGACTACATTTGTGTGTGTGTGACTTTAGATGCTTGGCTTTAAAAGCTTGAGTTTGGGCTCGGCGCCTGTGGCTCAATCAGCTAAGGCACCAGCCACGTACACCTAAGCTGGCAGGTTCGAATCCCCAGCCCGGGCCCACCAAACAACAATGATAGCTGCAACCAAAAAAAAATGGCCAGGCGTTGTGGCGGGCGCCTGTGGTCCCAGCTACTTGGGAGGCGGAGGCAGGAGATTCGCTTGAGCCCAGGAGTTGGAGGTTGCTATGAGCTGGGATGCCATGGCACTCTACCCAGGGGGATAGCTTGAGGCTCCGTCTCAAAAAAAAAAAAATAAATAAAATAAAATAAAAGCTTGAGTTTGGATAAGAGACTCAGCCCTGGAATGACAAAGACTAGGTGAGTATAGAAAACACCAATCAGGTTAGTGGACAAAGAAAGGGAGTTATTCACAGTCTGTTTGCCCTTATTCGTTCCCATCAAAAATCATGTATTGATTATAGACTACGTATCAAGCACCACATCAGACAATAGAAAGAGAGATAGACAAGACAGAGGGCTTGCCTGCAAGTACTCTAATGATAAATGCTTTTAAGAGAGATGTGTATGAGCAGAAGTGAGCAAATACATCCTCCAGGTGGAATTTGGTACTACCCCAAAGTGGTACTACCGCAAAGATAGAGAGGCCCATCATCCTGGCATTCTATTTCTTTGCTGCCTAAATTAAAATGCCCATTCTGGAGAGGGGAAAAGTCTCCTAGGCTCTATCTCACTGAAAAGTCTACCTCACTTATAATCCAGGTCCGCCCACAGCTTCAGGAAATTTTTGCTCATTAACACTTGAGCCTGCAGAACCAGAAGAATCACATAGGTGTGGTTTTCCAAAGCTAACTCAGGAGCCATCTATTTGCTCCAGTAAATTACTTCTCAGATGCACACAGTGCTGTGCAGGTATACTGCATCTTTCAAAAGAATTAAGTCTGAGTCTCCTTTGTTATCTACTTATTTGACTGATCCTTACAGAGCACCTACCAGGGCCTGACTGCTTCCTGATTGGTTGCCAGGCATGAAACCAAGGACCAGTAATTGCTAATATCAAGGTGAATATCTAAGAGATTGAGTCAGGTGACAAGTAATTTCAAAACAATTTGATAATCTCTAAGCAGATAATTAAGATACCATGCATCTCAGGAACTACACAGTGTGGATGCCACACTGTGGACAAGTCACCAGATTTGCTTTGAGTGGTGGTGGGAGAACGTTTGTCAAGAGGAGATATTTCACTGAATCTTGAGGACTGACTAGGAGACAACCAGATGCCAACAAAGGCTTCCACAAATACACAGGAAAATTTAAATAAGCATATTTTCAGCAGCACTTTTAATAACTTCTTATTCATTTTCTCTGAGCATTGATTGACCCAAAATGTAACCACTGAAGCAAATTTTCCAGAATTGTACAAAAGTGACTTTGGAAAGTTGTATGGCTCCAGAATTGGGAACGAATGAGGCACTGATTGTGTGCGATGAATCACTTGTTTATTGAGTGCTTGTATAAAAAGTGAAACTGCAAGTTAAGAGCACGGGAGGAAGTCAGGTCTGATCTACCTTCAAACACAATTCTTGTTTTGTTAGTAGTGAAAGATCAGCCTCCCCAAGAACATGCCTGGATCCAAGTAAACAGGTGTTTATTTAGGGGCTTACTCTGCTAGGCTTGATAAACCTGGAGCCTGGAAAAGAAAGAAAACTTCTCCAAGGACAAATTACTCCTGGAGGGCAAGAACCAGGTCTCCCATAAGGTCTTTACAGGAGCAATGAAAAGGATGGTTAAGTGTCCAATTATGTTTCCTACCTTACACAACTCATTTCTTTATTTACCTATATCTTTATTTACCTATATAGCTTCTTCCTGAATTTGTGCTAAGTCTTTTTGTTGTTTTAAGAAAAACCCACTGGGCTTGAATCAAATGTTGACTGGTCTTCATTTGGCATAATCCTATTTTGCTTTTTTTTCTAACTATCCTTTGGTTTTGAAATTTCAGGAGCTAAGCACAATCTGGAAATCCTTAGCTCCTCAGAGGGTCATTACTATTATTTATCATTTTGTTTTCACTAAAATTTCCGTGAACTTTTCCTCTATCATCATATAGATTATAAACTGCAATCAGTTATCTATTGAATGGAAATGAATCTTGTGTGTTACCTAATTAGACAACTAAATAAATTATTTTGCTCTCACTTTCATCCTGTTAATTCTTCTTTTTTTTTTTTTTTTTGGCCGGGGCTGGGTTTGAACCTGCCACCTCTGGCATATGGGGCTGGTGCCCTACCCATTTGAGCCACAGGCACTGCCCCATCCTGTTAATTCTTGAGACCTACTTCCCCATCATCTCAGAAACAGATTCATAACCTTTCACTAAAGGCTAGTAAAAGTTAACTTTTGTAAAAGTTAAAACTTTACAAAAAGTTTAAGTTTCCAAGTATATAGATCAAGTCCTGTGGCATGGTCAACTCTCAATTTCAATTACTTATTACTAGGCACAGATCCAGGCACACAAGACACATAATTGAGACAGCAGGTAAGCAGGCAAGGCTTGAAAAGATCTGTTGAGAGTTCCATTTGAATCTTCTGAATCGCTTCTTGGCCTTTTGGCTAAGATCAAGTGCAGAGTTCCATCTGAGATCCATACCTGTAGGGATTATAGACACTATTATTTGCATAACACATATCAAAAGTTGAACAGCATAATAAAGACTATTTCAACTCCATTATCTCTTCTATAAAAGGCAATATACTTCAACTATTTGACCTTGTGATCAGAGATCTTATTACCAGAGAAGTCTCAGCGAGGTATTCCAACATTCTTTCCCTGTGGTGAAATACTTCCTCCTACCCTGCACTGTGGGCAAGGTGAGAGAGAGAGAGCATGCCTGGGCCCTCTTGCCTTTTTTGAGGAAATTTTTTTGTCCTAAAAAAATTTCTGAAATTGTGACAATAAAAAAAATTAAAAGCTAAAATTGAGCTATAATTCCGTTCCATGAACTTTCTATGTATTATCACATCTAATCCTGACAGTAACTCACTAACTCAGGTATTATTAATTATTCTCATTTTACAGTGCAATAAGGAAGGTTCAAAGAATTTAAGTAATTTGTCAAAAACCCACAAACAGGGCTCGGGGCCTGTGGCTCAATCGGCTAAGGTGCCAGCCACGTACACCTAAGGTGGCAGGTTCGAATCCCCAGCCCGGGCCCACCAAACAACAATGATGGCTGCAACCAGAAATGGCCGGGCATTGTGGCAGGCGCCTGTGGTCCCAGCTACTTGGGAGGCTGAGGCAGGAGACTCGCTTGAGCCCAGGAGTTGGAGGTTGCTATGAACTGTGATGCCATGGCACTCTACCCAGGGGGATAGCTTGAGGCTCTGTCTCAAAAAA
>CAUYQV010176419.1:0-17377 GCA_963574575.1 Galagoides demidoff | reverse complement strand
TGCTTACACAAAGCCTATAAAAGGTAACTCACCCTCACACCTGGGCTGCTGACTGTCTCTCGGAGCAGCAGCCCCTGCAGCAGGTAAAATAAATTACCAATTAATTAACCTAAGTGGGGGTCCGAGTCTATTTTTCCAGGTGCCCTAAGTTATTTCAATAGGTGAAAAGAATATAAAACTAACCCATAATACTTTATCCAGGGATAATGGGTATTTAATTTTTGCTATGTATTTTAGCAGTCTTTTTTAATGAATTATAAATATATATCTTTGATTGGAATTTAATTAACTTTCAACATATTTTCTTATTACAAAAGAAATATAAAATTACTTGTAATCTTACTACCAAAGATAAGCATTATAACACTGACATATACTCTTTTAAGGCTTAGGTTAGCCCCTTTGTATGCCTATATGTGATTTTATTTTTCTCCTAAAACAAGATGACGTCAATCATACTGCTTTGGAATCTCTTTTTCAAAAATACACACACAGTCACTGTGTTTCTATGTCATTAAATATTTTTCCTACAACATAAATGCCACATAAATGTTAATGACTAATAATATTGTGGTGAATTAATATACCACACACTATTGAATCAGTTTCCTATTTCAGAGGTATCTAAGATGCCTTTTTTCTCTCTGTTTTATAAGCAACCCTCAGTGAACATTATTTCACTATCTTTCCTGTGTATCTGTAGTGTTTCCTGAGGATAAATGCATAGAAACAGCATTTGTAAGGGGTTTGGCACATTTGATAAACTCCAGGTAGCAGAGTGCCTCTTCTTTCCAGCTCATTAAGATTGACCACCATCTCTATTTTTTCCAGTTTGAGAATCGAAATGGAAAATACTTATATTGTTATTAATTTAATTTACATTCCTTTTCTTTATGTTTTCTATTAAATTATATGCTTACTGATGCAGCTACTGAGTCTGTGGAAAATTACCTTGATAGTCAAAAGAAACAATGGGAAAAGAAAAATGTTTGACTTCTGAGCTTGCAATGGCATGAAGAAGCCAGTGAATATTGCATTAAATCCTCATTAATTCAGGCATCAATTTATTTGTTTACCATTTGGCAAATATTTATTGAACACTTTCTCTATTCTAGGACTTTTTCCTAAGAATTGGGAATAAAGAGGTATGCCTGTAAACATCCTTATGGCTCCAGCTAAATTGTTGTTCTACATCTGCTCTTGATAACTATTCCTTGACACTCTGTAATCAAAGGCTGCAACTCCAGAAAGCAAATGTAACCAGATGACCCAGTCAAAGGAATGAGAAAGAAAATATGGACACTTTGACTAAATGTCTTACATTTGGGAAGATGGTTTTGCTTTCAGATCACACTACCTCCTAAAAAGAGGGCAGAAGACTTAGGAATTTCTGGCTTCTTGAAACCTCTTCTGTTTTTTCCCCCTTCCCTTCCCTTCCCTTCCCTCCCCTCCCCTCCCCTCCCCTTACCTTCCCTTCTTCCCTTCTCTTTCTTTTCTTCCTTCCCTTCCCTCCCCTCTCCTTTCCTCTCCTCTCCTTTTCTTAGCTTGAAATACAGTCATTTGCTACATAATGATGTCAATGATAGACTGCATATAAATGGTAGTCCCGTATGATTATAATGGAGTTGAAAAATTCCTATTGTCTAGTGATATCTTGATGGTCCTGTCTCTTTGAAGGCCTAGGCTAATGTGTGTACTTGTGTCTTGGTTTTTAATAATAAAGTTTAGAGAGTCAGAAAAAATTAAAAATAAAGAAAATTTATAGAACAGGAATATGAAGGACATATTTTTGTTTGAAGCTAAATATTACTACAAAAGAGCTAAAAAGTTAAAAGAAAAGTGAAAAAGTTGATAAAGTAAAAGGATTTTTTTTTTTAATAGATTTAGTGTAGCCTTAAGTACTCAATGTTTATAAAGTCGACGGTGGTGCACAGTAGTGTCCTGGGCCTTCACCTTCACGCTCCACTCACACATTGCCTCACACAGAATAATTTTCAGTCTTAACAGGCTTCATTCATACTAAGTGCCCTATCCGGGTGTATCCTTTATTTTTATCTTTTATATTGTATTTTTACTGTACCTTTTCTATGTTTAGATGTTTTTAGGTACACAAACACCATTGTGTTACAACTGCCTGCAGTATTCATCAGGGTAACATTCTGTATAGGTTTGTCAGCTAGGAAGAATGGGCTGTCGCATTGAGCGTAGGTGTGTAGTGGGAACACATTCCCACCCTGAAGTGACACATGACTGTATACTATATATATCAAAACATATATACAATTTAAATAATAATACTAAAATTAACTTTTGTGCAACTACCATCTAGGTTAAGAAAACATTGGGAGATGCTTCCTTTGACCTTTCCAGGCTTCTATTTCATCATTTTTCTCACAAATATATATTGTTGTTACTTCTTTTTTTTTTTTTTTGAGACAGAGTCTCACTTTGTTGCCCTCAGTAGAGGGTCATGGCATCATAGCTCATAGCAACTTTAAACTCTTGGGCTGAGCAATCCTCTTGCCTTAGTCTCTGAGAAGCTGGGACTACAGGCAAACACCATCATGCTGCACTACTTTTTCTATTTTTAGTAGAGAGGGGTCTTGCTCTTGCTCAGCCTGGTCTTCAACTCCTGAGCTCAAAGGATACACTGCTTCTGCCTCCCAGAGCGCTAGAACTACAGGTGTGAGCCATCAGGCCTGGCTTGTTTTTACTTTTTGATAATCACTTTTTTGGTTTTTCTAAAAGATACTTTATTATCTATTATCTATTATCTATCTATTATCTATTATATCTATTCCTCATATATATAATTTATGCTCCTGCTCATAAAAATTATATGAACGGAATCACGGTGAATATGTCCTATTGTTCCTTTTTCTTTCATTTAATATTATGTGTGTGATTCATTCATGTTTATGCATGTAGCTATAGTTCAGTCTGTTTTTTAGAGAAAAATCATAAATATACCACAAATGATTTATCCATGATGCTACTGATGTCTATTGGAAATCACCAGGGATGATGTTGTGAACCTTTCTTGCTAGAAATGGAATTGTTGGTAGCTGGGTGTGTACATACCTGTATTTACTAAATAATTCCACGCTGTTTTCTAGAATGGATGAAACAATTCACACTCGCACAACAGAGGAGAGATCTCGTCTTCACCAACACTTGGTATTGTTAGATATTTACATTTTTGCCAATATAGCATAACTTAAGGGCTTGATTTCCATTTTTCTGACTAATAAATAATGTTAAGCCTTTATTTATGTGTTTACTTGTTATTAAAGCTTCTTTTTGGGGTAGAAAATCTATCCAATTCTTCTGCTTACTAGTCTATTGATTTACTGTCTTATTGATTCATAGCTCCTTATATATTAGGAGAAGTACTCTTTTTGGATATGTTTTTTGGATATAGCTCTTTTACTATGAGGCTTGTATTTTCATTCTTTTAATAACATTTGTTGAGTAACACAAGTTTTTAATTTACTGGTAGTCAAGTTTATCTTCTTTTCTATACACATTATGTTTATTACATCCTGTTTGAGAAATATTTTCCCCTTGTAAATCATAAAGACATTCTTCTATATTATATTCTAAAAATTTCATACTTTCATCTTTTATAATTGTCTTTATTCCATCCAGATTTGACGTTCAGTGTGCTGTGGGATTTCTAAGTGGATATCCAATTATCCCAACATCATTTGCTTAGAAGTTTGTCTTTAGTAATCTGCTATAATATTTCTGCTATAAACGGAGTTTCTGTATGCATAATCTATGCCTTGGTGATCTTGGAAGTCCTTTACACATCATCATTGTCTTCGTATGTTGTGTTGCCAAAGGAACACTGTCTTAATAGTGTTAGCTTAACATAAGTCTTAGTACTTGTAGGGCAAGTATTCACCCCTTACTCATTTCCTTTAGAGAAGTGGTTCTCAACCTTCCCAATGCCATGACCCTTTAGTACAGTTCCTGTGGGTCACGACCCACAAGTTGAGAATCGCTGCTTTAGAATATCTTGGCTATTGTTAATTATTTATATTTTTATATCAATTTCTAATTAGCTTAACAAGTTCCACAAAAAACTACAGTTGGCAATTAATTGATATTGCTATATGTTTGGGAGAGAATAAGCATCTCTATAATATTAATTTCAAACCAGTGAATTAAATCTGATCTGTGAGTAGCTTGAATAGGATTTCACTTGTTTCTTCCTTGATTATGGGATGGAATTCTATGGTGTAGCTGTGTGGGCTAGGAGTTTTGTTTTGTGACAAAACTTTTTAGGATGAGTGATTCCATTTCTCTAACACATGCAACTTTAGGATTGCTAGGCTTTTGCTTTATCACTTGGTTTGCTTTTATAAGTTATTAATTTTCACATTTTCTCTACATTTTCACATTTATTCTATAAAATTGTTTATGCTATCTTTTATTATCTCTTTATAGCTACAGCTTTTTTTATTCTTAATATATATTGTGTTTTCTCTCTTAAATAAATTTTGCTACAGGTTTGTCAATGTTATTGACCTTTAAAAAATAATTTTTGGTAAGCGTTAGCTATAAAAATCTCAATTCTACCACTTTTTATTTTGTTCATTTGAACTTTTATTTTAAAATTGTCTTCATTTTACTATGTTTGGATCTATATTGCTATTATTTTTTTCAAATCTTCCAGTGGTTTCTTTGCTTATTACTTTCAGTCTTAATATTTCAAATATATAACTGAAGGTTAGAATTTTTCCCTCAGAATTGCTTTACTTGTCCTCTGTAAGTTTTCTCTGTGGTATTTTTTTTTATTGCAGTAAAAAATATTTTTATACCATGATTTTATGACAGATAACTTTAATCTATGTAGTCTATCATTTATCTAGCTGATTTTAGATTTGTCTATTACTCCTAATAGTTATTTAGTTTTTTTCCCTCAGTGTATTTTCAGCATATGCTTTGAGGTGCAAGCACATTTCAAATTGTTTATCTTCTCATGGAATTAAAGATTTATGTTTTGACGTGACCTTCTCAATCTGTAAAATGCTCTTCTTTGCCTTGAAGTCTATTTTGTTTAACATAAATACAGTTATATTATCTTTCCCATGGGTAGAGTTTGCATGATCATCTTTTTCATAGTTTTACTTTCAACCTCCCTGTGAGACAGAAATTATTTCCCTTCAAATCAAGGACCCCAATGACTAAGCAAATTTTCAACAGGTGGAAGAAGGCTGCAAATGGACCTTTTCACTATAGTCAAGTTCTTTTATCTTTTTGAGGTAACTTAAGCATACGAGAAAATGCAAAGCCATGCCCCAGACTAGGGAGCCCAACACACCAGCCAGTTATCCGGCTCTATCACATTCTAACCTTTTAGTTATATTTGCCTCATGTAATTTTGATTCATTGTAAATGTTCTAGTAAAGTAAAATATACCTCTGATGAAATATGAAATCATCAGTGTATAGCTGGACAAAATTTCACAAAGTGAACACAGCCTAAACCCGGACAGAAATACCAGCACTGCAGAAACTTGTTGACTTCCTGATGCCTCCTAATCACCCCCTTCATCTCTCCCTCAACACTAACCAGTATCCCGACATCTAACGTTGTATATTTTTTCCTATTCCTGTGATTTTTTGAGCACATTCATGCCACTCTTTGTGTCTGCCTTTTATGAATTCCCTCCACGCCATTGCATATTTATCAGTGGCTCATTAATTTTTATTGCAGTTTATATTTGATTAATTTATCCATTTTGCTGTTTATGAATGTTTGAGTTATTTTCGGTTTGGGGCTATAATAAATAGTGCTGCTTTATCATTCTTGCCCATGACTTCGGTACGCATCTGTATATATTTGTTTGGCTATTTATCTAGGAGTAGAACTTCCGCATTGCAGGCCATGCACAAGTTCACTGTTAATAGACGCCACCAGTTTTCCAAAGTGGCTATACCACTTTTAATATTCACTGGAGAGTGGTTTGGGTATTTTTCGAGCCTGGCCATCTTCTTTGGTTTTCTCTTTTTTACTTAGTCTCTCATTTCTGTGTGTTCTTAGTAGAGGTAGAGAGGAAAGTTGTGAACTTTCGTTGATCCAGAAAGGGTCTCTTTTAGAATGAGATGCTGTTTCTTTCATCTCCACATGCAGCACAGTGAGCAGAACACGAAGTAGAGCTGAGCTTCTGTCTCCGTTTCAGGATGACGCTGGCCCGAGTGCTGGGCTATAGAGGAGCCCCAGAGCGTTTCCATCTCTGCAGTGTTGTCAAAAAGCCAAGCAAGTACCAAAATTCATCAAGTTCCCAGATGCGCAAATTCCATATTTTACCATGGCCTTTTATGCCTGTGCTGTGTGTGTGTCGGTGTATCTTAGAGGTACACAAACCAGTGACACACCTTACAGTAAGTAGGATCTAAAACAAAAGAAAGGACAAGATGACTCTTCAGATTTCTGTCTGGCTTCAGCTGTCCATGATTTGTCTTTTTGGCAGGTATAGATATATGCTGCCCACACCTCCCTTCAGAAAGAAGACTTTCTGGCCAGTGTAAGGCATGTGGTTAGCCGGCTGCCTCCAGACAGACCTTCAGCGTCTGTCTCAGTTTTCAAGCCAAGGTCACCTCTTTTAGTGTGGCCCATAGAGAAGGACAAACAAAGTGGTGACAGCTGAGGTCATTCCTCTTCCTCTCAGGACAGCCTGAAGCCAATAAGTTAATGACACAGATTTTAAGACAAAGCGGGACTCCCTTAACTAGCTGGCTTTGCTTTGGAGCGTCTCACTGGGCTGGCATCGAGATCGGGCAGTTTTCCTCTTCCCAATCCTGTCTATTTTCTTTTTCTAGATGGTACTCTGCAAAAGATCGCACTCCTAACTCCATCTTAGAAAGTCCTTCTCAGAGACCCAACTGGCACAGCCGGTGCTAGGAGGGTTCTGAGAAAGCAAGCAGAAACATAGGACTGGGAGGTTTACCTTGCAGTTAGCAAGGACGACTCTATCCTGGTGGCAGGTAGAGCACAGATGGGTTGGGCTGATGTGGTGGTCTACCTGTTAAAACTCTCACTGGTGCTATCTTGGGAGAACGTGCTGGTAGACGAGTATGCACTGGCTGGTGTGATGATTTCAAGCATTTGAAATATACAGGGGGCTGGTAGTAGAGACAGTGAGAAATAGAAGGATAGTGATATTGGATGACTGATACTAAATTGCACTGATGCCCTGCACATGGATAACGACATAAATCCCGAGGGCATTAACAGTGAAAACAGCCAAGAACTAAGCATGAGAGTCCGTGAGTGTCTTGGGCAGGTTACAAAAGGCCCTCCTCTTATGCAGAGGTGAACAGAGCATGAGATCAAATCTGGGATCTGCTAATCAGGGCAGCGGGACGTCACAGTTGTTGAATCTTCTACCAAGGCAAGTTTGTTATGACATAGTGAAGGATCTGGTTAGGAAAACTTGTGTCCCTAACACATAGGCTGGGGTCAGATGGATAATTTCCCTGAAATTTTTAATTTCCAAAAACATCTTTAAGCAATTTCTGCCTGCACAAGTGTATAATGCCTTCCCAATAAAAGCAAGTCCCCACATGGGGAGAAAATGAGAAGTCTTTTCTCCCCAAAGCAAACATAATTCCTTCCTCAGGAACTGCCACCATCTCTTCTCCTGGCCTCCAGGCCTGTGAAGAAGGTTGTCAGAGCACAACCCAGTTGGGGCATGTTAGTCCTGATAAAAGAGGAAAGGAAATGTGCCCCAGAGGAGCTGTGAAAATAGTGAGTGTTGTAGGGAACTTAGTCCTGGTTTGCCTGAGGTGGAGGGGTTTCCTGCGAGGCAGATTTTCTGGGTAAAAACTAAGCAGGCTTGGGAAAAGCTGGATGGTAGGTCCCACTACCACAGGACCCACTGTGGACATAGGTTCATTTGGGAAAGGACTGGGAAGTAATTCCAAGGCTCAGTGACGTGGACATACTAGAATCACATATGTACACATACCCACCAAAGGGCTTCATAGCCAGTGCTTGTATGAGAATGGCAATGTAAGACCTAGAGTTCTGAACACAGTCTACGCTCTCTGTATCAGAGAAACACCCAGCATTGGAAAACAGCTTTTGGGAATACTAGAAGAAAAAATATTGACATATTAGAACGGTCAGAAAGCATCACCATGGATGAGGCACTAAATGTCCCAATTGAAAATCATGACTTGGCTTATTGGCTTTGACCAGTCTCTGTGAGCAGCCACTCCAGGGTTGGCACACTGGACAGGTGAGTCAAGGGACCACAGAAGCTGCGGTGAAAGTGATGTATGGGATTAGTAGTACAATCTGCCACTCACCAAAGCCAGTTTAACTATTGTCACCTACGAAAGACTAACTTAGTATCAATAGAGACAAGTTTGATGCCCCCAGGATGGAGTATTCCTGGAGGAAACCAGTTGACGGTGGCAAGTTTATTATACTGGGTCCCTCACATGTAGACCTTATTCTAGATATGGCTTGGCCAGTTCTATCTGCAGAGCCTCATATACACCAGTCTTGAGGCTTAAAGAATATCTGATTCTGGGACTTATTAATATTATCCATTCTTGATGCCGAGGGACAGAATACCACACAGCCACGGTATCTGATCAGAGAACCCACTTTACAGGGACGGCAGTGTGGGAAGGAACACAAAAATGGAATCCACTGGCAGTATCGCAAAGCACACCGCCAGTGTGCCAGCCTAAAGATCACTGCGAAGTCCGACCGAAGGCACAGATGAAGAACTGGCAGAACTCTGTTAAAGTTGGGCACCATCTTTTACTGAATCAGAGATGTTTATACGGGGCCAGGTACATTCTAAAAGCAGAAAGAACACATAGGTTTAAGAACCAAGGCATGTGTAATCGCTAGCTCCAAAAATAACTGAGGGACTTTGTGCTTCCCATTTCTGAAAGGTCGCTACAGAAATAGAGGTCCTCATTCCCCAAAGGGAGCCTTCTTGCCAACATACATGTCAAGGATGTAATCAAACTGGGGGCTACTGCTGCTGCCTGGGCATCCTGAGCTCCTTGTGCCCAGAGACAGGAAGGCAGGAAGAGGGTTCAGCATCTTCTCAGTAGTAGCTGATCCTGGTCAACAGAGGAGAAGGGGCTGCTGTGACACCCTGGGGGCAGGGAGACATCCATGTGGAACACAGATGAACCACCTGGTGCCACTTTGTTCTTCTTTGCCCAGTTGTGATTGAGGATAAACAAGCAAGACGGAGATCAGCCCCCTCAGATATGAGATTTGGGCTGCCCCTCACCCCGTGTAAGCCAGTGAGAGCAGCAGAGGTGGTCACTAGGACCAGGGCAAATTCATCGTGCCAGTTGAGATCTTTCAACCAAGGGCAGCCACAGGAACTGGAGCTAACTTCCTTTTTCTAAGTTTACCCTTAGGAAGAAAGGGGCTATTCTCTCTCACATATAGACAAGTAGATTGCACAGCACAAGCTTCTCTGACACGCAGAGGGACACATTTTGATTGTGGGGGACAAAGAAGTGCCACCATTCTGTTTCTCTTTGAAAGGAATTGCTGTCCAGCTTCAAAGAGCACAGTGAGCTATCAGTCTCCAGCACTTAGCTCCTTTGGGGGTTCACATTAGCTCTTGAATTGAGGCCATGTCTTCTTGAGGGGACTCTAAGTCAATGACTGAGCCAGATGGTGGCATGAGGGCTTAATCATTTCTGCCTAGTGCTGGACTGTTTGATGAGCAGTCATTGGTCCAGAGCCCTGAATGCAGCTGGCAGAGACTTTGTGAGGACTGTGTCACAGTTGGATAACATCCCAGCCCAATCCTGTTTCCTCCTCTTTTCTTTCAAAAGGCTTATTTCTCACCCCCTCCACCTCAGGTGTGCGGCATCATAGCTCACAGTAGCCTTAAACTTTGGGGCAGAATCGATCCTCTTGTCTCAGCCTCCCAAGTAGCTGGTACAGACAAGTGTCACCATGCCTGGGTGGTTTTTCTGTTGTTAGCAGAGATGGGGTCTCACTCTTGCTCAGGCTGGTCTTAAACTCCTGAGCTCAAGGGATCCACGTCCCTTTGCCTCCCATAGTGCTAGGATGACGGGAGTGAGTCACCAGGTTCAGCCCACAAGTCTTATTTGTCACTAAACCTGTTATCCTCCTAACCTTTATCTCAGCATCTGATTCTCAGAGAACACAGCCAGCATAACGTGATGAAGTCATAACTAACAGGACACAATGCTGTGCCTCCTCAGGGAACTCAGATACCATCCAAAGAAAGCCCTAGAATGTTAGAACTGCCATAGTCACAGTAGAACCAGCTGACAGTCTCAGAGATCCAGATTCATATAGCCACTAAGAGAGAGAATAGAGATCAACAGATATTCAGTGCATCAAAACTATTTATGAAACAACTGACAGGCTTGAATAAAAATAGGAAATAACAATCAATCTAATTAATGCTACAAACAAACAAAGCCATAGGAAGTCAGCTAAACAACTGAGCATATAGATAATCTCAGTATGAAAGGATCTTTGAACCTCAGCATTATTTCCTCAAATACCCACTTCTAGAGTAGAAGAGAAAATGTTGTTATTAATAGTAAAATGTTGAAGCAGGCTGATTGTAGAATTAAAGGAAAAAAATTGAAGAGAGATAATTTGCCTCTTCAGTGCCAAACAGATTATATAAATGAGGTCAGCTAAACAGGCTGAGGTTCCCACTCAAATAGATCAAAGCCACATGTTACAAGCTGCAAGACATTATCCAACAGCCCAAATACGTTCTCCCGCCCAGCCTCGATGGAACATCAATGATCCCAGCCCCAAACGTACAAGAGGCTTTGGACTGGTTCCCTGCAATACAGAGGGATGCATTTTGTAAGTGTGACCCAAACAGACTACTGCCTGGGTGGTCCATACAGTTTGTAAGAGCTGCAGCCAGGTCCCCTAGGATGGGTGGGGTTCTGTCTTTCTGTAATCAGTCTTGCCCTGGTGGCCATTTGTATATGGCAATCAGAAAGAGCATTTGGAAAGTAAACCGGGTCATGGTACTTACTTAAAATTTTTCAATGATTTCACAGGGCTCATGAAATCAAATTTGAACTCCTACCATCCCCTGCCTTCATGGCAAGCCACTCACACACTTACCCACTAAGCCCAGATTCCACTGGAAGCCACTGTCCACCCTGGGGGCCTTCACACAGTCTGCCCCCTATGTCTGAAGATTCCTCCTCTTCCTCTTTAGTAACCAGCATCTTTTCCTCACTCAGGCCTTGAATGAACTGCTTCCTTCTCAGAGAAGCCTTTCTGATGGCCAAGCCCAAGCCTCTTTGCTCCTTTTCCACCACTACCATCTTTGCACTCCCTCCCAATGCGTCTTCTTTTCCCTTGCTGGTATTTTTAGACAATTTACTTAAAAAACATATCTGTTTGTTTACTATTGCTGTCCCCCAGTAACCTCTAAATTATTTGTTTTATCCATCAAGATATCCCCAGTGCCTGGCCTATTGCTTAGCATAACAGTTGCTTAATAAGCTATTTGTTGAATTGATCTATGGAAAATCTAAGCTCTTTACATATATAACTCTAAGTCTCTGGTGTGGGTCCTATTTTTTTTCTTTTTACTATTCATAAAACTAAAGCACAGAGAAGTTAAGGAACCCACAGAAGGCCGAGCTAGGACTAGAGCCCATGCGGTTTGATGCAGTGACCACAAGTCTCATCCAGCATGTTTCTGTCCTAATTAAATATCAATCTCTTCAATGATGTGTCAAACATAACAGGGATTTCAGGATGTTAGATGGATGTTTGGGGTTGGAAGGGCATTCTAGGTCTCTTAAAACTATTGCTCCCTCTGCCTGGAGCCATGCTGACTAGCAGGAGCACACTCCTGATTAATCTGGAAAGGTTATCGCTACACAAATCAGGAGGTTATTTGGCAGAGTCTAGCTCATGTGAAGCTCAGGCACACATATATGTCTGTGAGTGGCCAGTGACTAGTTACCAGTAATGTGGCCTCGTCAGTTTAAGGGCTTATAATCTATAGAAAAGATCAGATAAAAGAGAAGGCTAAATAGGTGTGTTACAGAAGGCAGCAATAGGAAAGGAACTTAAAAATCTCACCATTTGAAACGGTTTATTAAGGAGATTTAAACCAATAACTAAATGTATTAATCACTATTTTCTTGGAATCAGTGTTTTATTGCATTAACTCATTTAATATTCACAATGCAGTATTTATACTCTTTTACTGGTGAGAAAATTCAGACACAGAGAGTTTAGTGGCGTCCTTCTGGGCCTGTAACCACTGCTAAGAAGTGGTTAAAACCCGCAGGCTGGTTTAACGGCTGTGTCCTCTTACCCATTATCATAATTACCATCAATTATTCGAGGAAACATTTTCTGGTACAGCAGGGAAGAGTCTCTCTGTCCCTGCAGCTCAGTCCCAGTGGTGGTGGCTGAAGATCTCTGCCGTGTGTGCTGACAGCATAAGCCTCTCTCACTGCTTGTTGTCCTTCCCATAGCTTGCCCCTAGGAGAAGCTTATGGAGAAAAGACAAGACACTGTGAGGAGAGCGCTCAGAGCCTGCCAATTTCAGAAGATATTAGAAGTTAATCTGCCCCTGTGCTGAGGTGTCCTGAAGCCCTCCAGGACAGATCAGGTGCCTCACCGGACACTCCAGGACTTGTCAGAAAAGACATGGCTTGGGAAGGACAGCCTTAGAAAAGGTCCAAGAACTTAGATGTGGCCTTCCACATTATTGCTAAACTTTATAGAAAGTCCGGGGCCTGCTCTGAGAGCTGTCCTCTGTTTTCTGATCCTAAGCCACTCTGAGAGGTCATACGTGGCCCACGCTCAGCTAAAACCACACCAGCTTCACCACACAGCTGCCGTGAAGGTGCGTTCCTCTCCCCACTAGTCATGCTGGCTTTTTATTTGTTCATTTGTTAAATCTCATTTTGTTAAATTTTGTCCAACATTTAATTTCAGGAGTCAAGATTTTTGAAATGCTCTTTATTTGGAAATAATTTTAGACTTAAAGAAAATTAAAAGAAAAAGTTTAAAAATCGTCCTTTTTCTCCCTTGTAATGAATAAGCAGTCTGTAAAGAGAAGCCTTGAGATCACGCAGATATTCTGCTCTTCATCAGTATCTTTCCCACGTTTGGCATCCACTGATGATTTGGCCTGAACTGATCTTTACTATGATGGTGGCAAAAAGATGATTTTCCAACTACAACATTCTCTGCGTTTGCCAGCTGGCATCTGACTACAGCCCTTCTTTCTCCCTGCTAATTTACTTATTGACTCAAACATCTCCTTCTCTAATCTATCTCCATTTATCTGTTTATTATCAACGTGACCTCGTGGTCCCTTTTTATATTACTATCTTTAGTTATTTTTTTGTTGCTTCTGTCACTCCCATTATCTCCGATTAGGCCCCTGAGAGCCCCGTTAAAGACAAACCCTATGGATTTTGAGCACTTCCTATTTTTCTGACACCACAGGATGTTCCAAACTCATCTTGTATCTCTCCCGGCCCAGCCCCAGAATTTTCAGTTCCTCTGAGGAGTCCTGGTTCTCTAGTGGTATTGAAGACCAGGATCCGTGTGGTAGGTGTGCTCATTGTTAACGAGCCTGGACAGTGCCAGGCCGTATAAGCAATTATATATAAATGTGTCTGTGTATATGCACACACATTTCCATATCTATACACAGTCGTATCCACATGTTTGAGATCTTAAGTTCAAAATGATACCTGCATGACTTCACATCAGAATTGTATGACACCTTCAAAGGAAAGCTTGTACCCATACTGCAGAACCTATTCCAAAACATCCCCTAACACATTCGATGATTCCAAAACCAGGAAAGGGCCTAACTAAAAAGGAAAACTACAGACCAATTTCACTAACGAACATGGATGCAAAACTGCTCAACAAAATCTTAGCTAATAGGTTGGAACAACTTATTAAAAAATATATACATCATGATCAAGTAGGCTTCCTCCAAGGGCTGCAAGGCTGGTTTAAAATGCACAAATCCATAAATGTAATACACCACATCCAGAGAAGCAAAAAGAAAGACCATATGATTCTCTCAATAGATGCAGAAAAAGCATTTGATAAAATTCAGCACCCTTTTCTAACAAGAACACTTAAGAAAATAGGGATAGGTGGCACATTCCTTAAGCTGATTGAAGCCATCTATGAAAACCCCACAGCTAACATCATACTGATGGTGTAAAGCCTAATTCTTTGTACCCTCAATGAATTCCAAACAATAAAACAACAATGAATAAAAGCTTTCTACTTTAGAATTAAAAAAAAAAAACTAAACTAAAAAACCCCAAATGATACCCCCCATCTATCTCTCTCTCCAGGGCTCTTCCTTACCTTTTCCGTTCCCTGTGTGTTGGTCCTTTTTTCTACTGCAGTGAAAACTTTGGATCTCAACTGTTTTTTTTTTTTTTTTTGAGACACCCAGGCTGGAATACAGTGTGTTGAAATAGTGTCTTAGAGATAAAAAGAGAGAGATGTTAATGGTTGTTGTATTTACTGTATCCAGTTGTAAGTCTTTGCAGGGTTTTACTGTATCCAGTTGTAAGTCTTTGCAGGGTTCAGTAAAGCCTGTTGTTTTACTGTATCCAGTTGTAAGTCTTTGCAGGGTTCAGTAAAGCCTAAATTTGCACCAGTGTTTGTGCAGGAGGTGTCCTTCAACACCCGCGCCGCTGAAGGGATTGGAAAGGTTGGGATTCTTTGTAAATGTCCTGCTTTTCTGTTTCTCTGTGTGTATCTATTTGCGTGCCTTAGCACACGCCCTCCCATCCTGATCCCTTTGCCCTGTCCCAGAACACCTAGAATGCTGGGACCCTACCAGCACAGTACAAGTTGATGAAACCCGAATGAGTTATCTCGTGTGACGGGGAAGAAGAGAAACTCCATAGTATTCTTTGTAGAATATACATATTTGTAGGATGCTATGTAATGGGAAACCTTAGAATTGGGTTTTTGTCATTTCAAAGTTGGAGAAATATGTGAATAAAATGTATAAAACATGAAAAAAGAAAAAAAAAAACTGGGCTCAAGCAATCCTCCTGCCTACCTGAGACAACAGGCATGCACCACACCTACCTTATTTTTTTTTAGAGACAAGGTCTTACTCTGTTCCCCAGGCTGGTCTCAAACTCTTGGCCTTGGTGATCTTCCCTCCTCAGCTCCCCAAAGGTCTGGGATTACAGCATGAGAAGCCACACCCAGACCAATAGCTGTATTTACTCTCACACTCAGTCATGTGATACTACGTACACTGGAATGATTTCTAAATTGCTTTGCCCATGCCACTATAAAAAATAAATCTACTCAAATAGTTCGTATTTTTTTAGTTTTTTTTTTTTTTTTTTTAACATCCACCCCACAGTCAGAGCTGTGACTTGAATTAGTTTATCTTTTATGGGTCTTTTTTTTTCCAGTTTGATTTCAGTTTTAGCCTTTTTTTCCTCCCATCCTATCTTTGTTGATTTAATTTTATTTTTTAGTGTGTAGAGCACTGGTATGCTTCCATAAGTAAACACTATTTCAGAAAGCATACTCAGAGAATTGTCATCTATCCTGTACCCCTTTCGTCCCACACTGCACTCACCTACTCTAAGTACACAACTTTATTGTCTTCTGGTTTTTCTTTCCTGTGGTTCTTTTCATGTGTGTGAAATAAGGCAGTACATGTATCTTTTATTATTTCCCCTTCTTTCTTACCCACACATAGCATACTATGTGATATTTTGAACTTTTGTTTTCTCCACTTAATGTAGCTCCTAGAATCACTCCGTTTTAGCTAAAGAGAATTCTTCCTTATGTTTTACAGTTGCGTGGTACTCCGTTCTGTGCATATACCACAGTTTGTTCAAATAATTTCTTATATATTTAGGTTGTTTCCAAATTTTTGCTATTGCAAATATGTTTTAATGTACATCACTATGACTATCTTTTTTCAAATTATTATAAATTATCTTTGGATTAAATTCCCGTAGTAAGATTGCTGGGTCAAAGAATAAATGCACATGTAGTTTTGTTAAGGATTGCCATATTCCTCTCCACAAGTTATAGATAGCATTGTGCATGCTTACCAGCAATGTATGGGAAGGCTAGTTTCATATGCTTAAGAGCCCTTTTAAAAATATAATATGTTTTGTAAATTGTTAGTTTGGGTCTTTGTCCAATTTTCTGTAAGACTTTTGATGTTTTATTGCTCAATTAAAATTTGTTTGTATATTAAGGATATCAGCTCATTCTCCAAGATATTGTTGCAAATATTTTCTCCTGGTTAGTAGATTGCTTTGTGAATTTGCTTGCTTTTTTTTAATTATCCAAGTTCTTTTTTGTTTTATACGCAGTATAAATAAAATAAAGTATAATAAAATTATCAACTTAAACTTTTCTTTTATTGAATCCAGATTAAGGAAAAATTTTTCCATGTTTTTTTCTAGTGTTTACATATTTTCATTTATTTACAATTGCACTCTGATCCACTTGGAACTTACATTGGTGCATAGTATGGTGTATATCAATTTTTCTTCTCTTCTACCATTTATTCAAAAGACTATCTTTGCTCCAGTGAGTGAGATATCACCTTTATAATACATGAGATTTCAAGATGTTGTTGGTCCATTTCTGAATGTGTGTCTTGCTCTTTTGGTCTATCACCTTATCTGTATAACACTATTTTAAGTATACTAAATTTGTAGTATGTTTATGTGTGGTGGGAATAGTCTCTCCTATTTCCTTCTTCAGTGTTATCCTAGATATTCTTACATGTTGCTTTTTTTAAGTGTACTATGACAACAACTTGTTTATCACCATGAAAAAAATCTCATTGCCATGTTTTATTTTGATTATATTTTTGTAAACCAATTGATAAGAACTGCTACCCTAATGACGCTAAACGTTTCTAATCAAGAGGAGATATCATTCATGGCTATTTTGTGTCTTTCAGAAGAGTATTATAGAGTTTTAAAAAACAGATTTTTGTTATTTCATATTAATTTTATTCTTTTTTATCTTTTTGTTCTTAATGTAAATGGAGTTGTCCTTATCTATTGGTTTTATATGCATATGTTAATAGCATTGTTAATTGCATGTTAATTTTATTGAACTTGACTGTTTTCTTTATTTTTTATTTTTTTATTTTATTTATTTATTTATTTATTTTAATTAATTGATTTCTGTATACATTGATGCAAACATGGGGTACATTGTACTGTTTCATATTCAATTTGAAACACCTTCATCAAACTGGTTAACATAACTTTCATGTCATTTGGTTAATCATTGTATCAACACATTTATATTCTAGTTCTAGAAAAGTTCACTTGTACCCTTGTTAGACAGATATATAGGTGATCTTTCC